>CM042868.1:20917156-20932564 GCA_023658055.1 Thaleichthys pacificus
CCCTTGGATAACTTTTTGTGAATATTTGGCACACTCATTAAGGACAGTTCCTTCTATACCTACACCAAGTTTTCATGTATCCCATTTGCAACACTCTAGGCGCCACCAATGGGTCAAAAGTTGGGACTTGTGTTCACACAACGAACCTTCTTGAACCGCTCCTAGACTGATTTCATAAAATGAGGGTACCACTGGATTCCCTGGATCAAGACGAAGTTCAACGCACCTATGACGTCAATTTCCGGTTATATAGATTTTCCGCCATTTCCGGTTTTATCAAAAACCTTTGAAAGCCTACTCCTCCTACAATTGTTGTCATATCTTCTTCAAAAATTACCAGTGATGATCTTCAGACCAAGCCTCACAAAAGTTATCCCATGGCGTTTTGATTTTTCTAAACCGTTTGTCTGGTACAGCCAATCAAAATTGGACAAAAAAGCAACCAAACAGGAATTTGGTCAAATCTCAGCAAATCTTTGATATATCAGAACACTATAAACTTGGTATATCGGTGGAAGACACTAACACATGTTACCCATGTGCAAAGGCAACTTCGTATCTCCAAAACATGATTGATATAAAGCAAATCGAATTTATCGCTAGACGCTAAAAAAATGCTTTACACATACGCCAGTCAAAAAACTGATACTCTGATGCAATCACAAGTTCATATGAAGACAAATCTCTGAGAATGATTGTAGTAGACACAATCTGGAGAAAAAGTTGTGACTGTGAGATGAAAAAGTCGATTTTATTGTGATATATTTGAAACTAGCATGCTTGGCTAATTGCTAAGGAAATTTCCAATGAAATGTCTCCCCTCCGCTCCTCAAGCGCGGCGCGCTTACCACATTCTCACACACACTCAGCCTTTCCCTTGACACACGCTGCAGGCCTTGGCAAGACACATACTCAACATTTCAGGATGAGTGTCGGGCTGACCAAAGCCCCCACTCATTGCTTGGTCTTGATAGCGAAAGGCCCATGTGCGATCTTGATGGTATTGCATTTCGATTTTGAATGCAATGCGTAAAAAGTTCTCCAAATCTCTGAAACATTGATAGTATAAGGCCAAGAGTAACTACCACACCACAAATGCCCAATATCACCCCATAAGGTGACGCTACAGGCCACGCCCAGATGCACAAAGATACAAGCTTTCTGGAATGCTGTAGAGCTCACCAAGCCCCTCCCTTCACTCCTTGGCTATGAAATAAAAGCCCTTGCTGGATCTTAATGGTATTGCATTTCAGATTTGGTATCCCATTGGTAAGTTACAGCATAGATTTTTCTATACAGTGACAATTTGTGTTAGAACATACATTTTTCAATGGTTCGCAATGTTAGGAGGAATCCGCCCATTGCCTGCTATGGCCTAGCTCTATATTTAGGATTCCATATCCGTTGTTAAGGCGGGAAACTATTGTGAGTGTTAGCTTTTATAGGGTGTAAGCTTTTGACCTTCCGGCAAAAGGGCACAACCGTCGTTCTACTCAACTATATACTTCTTCTTATTTATGTCTTTATTTTTCCGCACCCCTAAAGACTCAGTCCAATATTTTGGTCCTACATAGACCAAACCTAGGTGTCAAAAGTTTCGTCTTGGTCTCGATTGCGTTGCTTCTATTGGGATTTACGTTCCGTTGCACGGTTTAGGCTGAGCTAAGTTTTTGTGGCGAAAAGTGTCTTCTGTCAACGAAGGGTAGCAGTGCTAGCCTACGTCACTACGTCAGCACACGTTAGCAACGACGCATGGATACAACGTGATAGAGACGTTCTAGCACGCAAATTGGAGCTTGGATTATGAGTGAAAAATGCCAACCCCCAAAATTACCAACCATTGGGTTTTGTTGAGAAAGCAATTTCGAGTGGAACTGCCATCTCGGATTTTTTATTTAGGTTGTGAAAGTCTTTGTAATTTGAGCGAGTGCGGGTCGCCCGTGAGACTGCCTAGGCGGCAGCCATGCAAGCGTCATAGTAGTTTAGTATTTTCGTATTTTTATAGTTCGGTCAATTCTACACCACAAAACAGAAGGAGGGCAATGTTATGACGATATGACTATTGTGAAGACAGCCAGAAGGTGAGATTTTAATGTAGGTTGCTGTAAAAACTTTGATTGGTTTGCTACGTGAGAGCCCCGTCAGCCTCCGTTGACGATTGCGTCAGCTGTTGTCGATCTTTGATGAGTATTTTCTTAATTTCGTACCAGGGTCAATTCTACATCAAAAATCAGAAGGAGGGCAGTGTTATAAAGATATGGCGATTGCGAAGACAGCCAGCGCGTCAGCATATTTTTGTGATTTGTGTAAAACTTGGAATTTGAGTGACACCACGGCTTGTTTTGACGTTAGCCTCAGTCAGACTCGGCTCACCCACTGGCAGTGTGTAGTACTGTCTTCAATGCCACAGCTAAACTTTATGTCAAAAGAAACGTTCTCATTTCCGGCGCTTTCAAACAATCAGTGAAATGTGGAGCAACAGCAGCTAGCTTGCCTCTAGCAAACTTATTTTGAATTAGCCATTTCCCCCTACATTAATGTCAAACTTATTTACGTTTTGGGGGGCATATTTTCAGTTAGCAGACGGTACTGTTTGAATCGCGATTCCATACTGCCAGTGACAACGTTGTTACAGTAGCTTGTTTCAAAGGGGGTTTGCAGCTGTTTCAAAGGGTGTTCTTAATGAAATATGCAATATGAGTAGGCTAAATGCTTGAAAATATCACTAGAAGGGAAAAACTTACAACCGACGCAAGCAAGCACACCCTACAATTTCCCCAGAAATTGTACCCCTCTCTAGTTATTATTATTATTAATTATTATTCTAGTTCCATGGGAGTCAATGGCAGCCCCTAGACCCCTTGGATAAACTTTTGTGAAATTTGGCACACTCATTAAGGACAGTTCCTTCTATACCTACACCAAGTTTCATGTATCCCATTAGACCACTCTAGCGCCACCAATGGGTCAAAGTTGGACTTGTGTTCACACACGCAAACTTTTGAACCGTATGACTGATTTTCAAAAACTGAGGTTACCATTGGATTCCCTGGATCAAGACGAGTTCAACGCACCCTATGACGTCAATTTCCCGGTTATATAGATTTTCCGCCATTTCCGTTTTATCAAAAACCTTTGAAAGCCTACTCCTCCTACAATTGTTGTCATATCTTCTTCAAATATACCAGTGCTGATCTTCAGACCAAAGCCTCACAAAAGTTATCCCATGGCGTTTTGATTTTCTAAACCTGTTTGTCTGGTAAAGCCAATCAAAATTGGCCAAAAAGCAACCAAACAGGAATTTGGGTCAACATCTCAGCAGAATCTTTGATATATCAACAACTAAACATTGGTATATCGGTGGAAGACACTACAACATGTTACCATGTGCAAAGGCAACTTCGTATCTCCAAAATGATTGCTATAAAGCAAATCGAATTTATCGCTAACGCTAAAATAATGCTTTACACATCAGCCCAGTCAAAAACTGATACTCTGATGCAATCACCAATTCTATGAAGACTCTTGAGGAATGTTTATGCATACAACAAATCTGAGAAAAAGTTGGACTGTGAGAGATGAAAGGTCGATTTCTTGTGTGAATATTTGAAACTAGCCATGCTTGGCCTAATTGCTAAGGAAAGTTCCAATGTATGTACTGTCTCCTCTGCTCCTCTCAGTCGTGCTCGCTGCGCTCCCACATTCTCCACCACAACACTCAAGCCTTTCCCTTTTCTTGACACACGCGCAGGCTTGGCAAGGACGCATACTCAACATTTCAGTGACCAGAGCTGTGGGCCACTGACCAAGCCCCCACTCAGTGCTTGGTCTTTAAGGCCCCATCTGTGGATCCTTGATTGGTTATTGCATTTCCGATTTTGGAATGCAATGGTAAAAAAGTTCTCAAAATCCTGAAACATTGATAGTATAGGCAAGAGTAACTACCACACCACAAATGGCCCAAATCACCCATAGGTGACGCTATTACAGGCCACGCCAGATGCACAAAGATACAAGGCTTCTGGAATGCGTAGGCCTCACCAAGCCCCCTCCCTTCACTCCTTGGCTTGAAATAAAGGCCCTTGTGGATCTTGATGGTATTGCATTTCAGACTTGGTATCCCATTGGTAAGTCTACAGCATAGGATTTTTATATACAAGTGACAATTGTGTAAAGAATATGCATTTTTCAATGGTTCGCAATGTTAGGAGGAATCCGCCATTGCTGCTTGCAGCTATATTTAGGATTCCTCCGTAAGGAGGGAAACCTATTGTTATTGTTAGTTTTATTATTATTATTATTATTATTCTAGTTCCATGGGAGTCAATGGCAGCCCCTAGACCCCTTGGATAACTTTTCGTGAAATTTGGCACACTCATTAAGGACAGTTCCTTCTATACCTACACCAAGTTTCATGTATCCCATTAAACCACTCTAGCGCCACCAATGGGTCAAAGTTGGACTTGTGTTCACACACGCAACTTTTGAACCGTATGACTGATTTTCAAAAATGATGGTACCATTGGATTCCCTGGATCAAGACGAGTTCAACGCACCCTATGACGTCAATTTCCGGTTATATAGATTTTCCGCCATTTCCGGTTTTATCAAAAACCTTTGAAAGCCTACTCCTCCTACAATTGTTGTCATATCTTCTTCAAAATTACCAGTGATGATCTTCAGACCAAGCCTCACAAAAGTTATCCCATGGCGTTTTGATTTTCTAAACCGTTTGTCTGGTAAAGCCAATCAAAATTGGCCAAAAAGCAACCAAACAGGAATTTGGGTCAAATCTCAGCAAATCTTTGATATATCAACACTAAACTTGGTATATCGGTGGAAGACACTACAACATGTTACCATGTGCAAAGGCAACTTCGTATCTCCAAAAATGATTGATATAAAGCAAATCGAATTTATCGCTGACGCTAAAAAAATGCTTTACACATCCGCCAGTCAAAAACTGATACTCTGATGCAATCACAAGTTCATATGAAGACTCTTGAGAATGTTTAGTACACAAATCTGAGAAAAAGTTGACTGTGAGATGAAAAGTCGATTTTTTGTGAATATTTGAAACTAGCATGCTTGGCTAATTGCTAAGGAAATTTCCAATGTAATGTCTCCCTCTGCTCCTCAGCGCGCGCGCTCCACATTCTCACACACACTCAGCCTTTCCCTTGACACACGCGCAGGCTTGGCAAGACGCATACTCAACATTTCAGGAGAGTGTGGGCTGACCAAGCCCCCACTCATTGCTTGGTCTTAAGCAAAGGCCCATGTGGATCTTGATGGTATTGCATTTCCGATTTTGAATGCAATGGTAAAAGTTCTCCAAATCCTGAAACATTGATAGTATAGGCCAAGAGTAACTACCACACCACAAATGGCCCAATATCACCCATAGGTGACGCTACAGGCCACGCCCAGATGCACAAAGATACAAGGCTTTCTGGAATGGGTAGGCTCACCAAGCCCCCCTCCCTTCACTCCTTGGCTTGAAATAAAAGCCCTTGTAGATCTTAATGGTATTGCATTTCAGATGTGGTATCCCATTGGTAAGTCTACAGCATAGATTTTCTATACAGTGACAATTTGTGTAGAACATACATTTTTCAATGGTTCGCAATGTTAGGAGGAATCCGCCATTGCTGCTTGCAGCTATATTTGGTGGCCAAGCCGCGAAGCGGCAAAGCCACTTAAGTGTTTCTACCTTTTCTTATTATTATTATTATTATTATTACACATCTTCTCCCATTAGAGTCTATGGCAGCCCCTAGAACCATATGGTAAAAAGTTGTGAAATTTGGCACACTCATTAAGCACAGTCCCCTCTTTATATTCACCAATTTTCATGTCACCCATTGGAGCACTCTAGCGCCACCAACTGGTCAAAGTTGGACTTGTGTTTACACACGTAACTTTTGAACCGTATGACCGATTTTTCAAAAATGAGGTACCGTTGGATTCCCTGGATCAAGCCGAGTTCAACACACCCTGTGACGTCAATTTCCGCTTATATAGATTTTCCTCCATTTCCGGTTTTATCAAAAACCTTTGAAAGCCTACTTCTCCTACAATTTTTGTCCAATTTTCCCTAGATTCGGCAACACATCATCGTTCGAGCAGCCCTCACTGTAGTTATCAAAAGCTTTTTGATTTTCAAAACTGTTTGTCCGGTACGACCAATCAAAATTGGCAACAAAAGCAACCAAACAGGAAGTTTGGTCATATCTCAGCAAATCTTTGAGAAATCAACACCAAACTTGGTAGGATGACTCGGAACCCTCTTCTGAGGATGTCCAATCAATTTGGTGTCATGTGATCACTGGGCGTGGCCGCAGGATGCAAACATGTGTTTTGGCCAATAACTGTTGATCCGTTTGCCTTTATTAAGTGATTCCTTTGTCTCATGATATCATGGGACATCCAGTGTGTGACACATGATAACTTGTGATAACATCCGAATTGAATGCGGCCGCCATTTTGAATGACTAAAAAAACGTTTTTTCTTTACTCCTCCTACAAAAGTTTCACCAATTTGGCAGAGATCAATCGTCAGACCAAGCCTCACAAAAGCCATCATATTTTTGGGGGATTTTCAAAACCGTTTGCCCGGTACGGCCAATCAAAATGTGCCGTTAAGCCAGCAAACAGGAAGTTGGGTCGTATCTCAGCAAATCTTTGATGGATTCACACCAACTTGTTGTGTGTACTCGTAACCTCTTTTGAGGATGTCTAACATGTTTTATGGGTCATTTGACTGCTTGGCCACCTCATTGCTGCTTGCAGCTATATTTGTTGGAATGTTGCTTCAGCATTCCAAGTATTGTTCCTTTGAATCTTTATTCAAGCATCTTCTTCTTCTTGCTTCTTATTCTATTTCTTCCACGACACCGTTTCAGCGCCTTCAAATCTTCAGCTATTAAAACCGTTCAGCTATCAAAAATTCAGCCGTTTCAGGCCATGACTGCGCTATATCTTTTCAGCTTTGTACCTCTTATGCTTGAATTAATATAAATCAATATTCATAATATTTGTAACATGGTTTTCCAATTTGAGTTTTTTTTTCAAATCCTCTCAATCCTCTTAAACGTCTTCAACTTTCAAATCCTTCTTCTTCCTCAATCCTTCAGCTAGCAGTCCACCATTTAAACTTTAAAATGTTGACAAAACCCTAAACTATTTTTTTTAAATTCAGCTTTTGATATCTAATCAACTTTTTTCAATATCACTGATTATGTTTCATGACTTTTTCAAGCCGTTTCTGAGATTTACATGGGTGTGTACGTGAAAGCCTAGAGTAGCAGACTGAAACGCTTAGAGTGGAGGGTGAGCTTCGGTCATGTCGTTGAAAAATATTTTATAGTTTGCCAGCATTGCCACAATTTTTCAGCTCTTTCATGCTTCAGTTTTGGATCAATAGATAGCTAATGTTGTGCTGGTCGTAGACAGTTGTCTGTTGAATCCAACAGACGTACACATTTGTTCAGAGCCCCACGAAAGCGAGACAAAGTCCAACTCTCGCCCATAGAGACCAATGCAAATCTGGTGACAAAATCGTCAGAGAAAGCAAAAAGAACAAGATTTTGAAACTGCCGGTAGAGTCGTATTTCTGACCGCACAGAAATATAAAGGACATCTATGGTTTCGGCAGAGTCTTGGGTCTCGGAAAATATGCTTATTTTTGGATTGGAAGTATAGTTTTGCGTCTAGGTTAACTTGTTTGAGGTGTGGATTCTAGCGAAATTTCTGTTATTCTTTGCCCTCAGCGCGTTAGCATTCATAGCTGCACCATCACCGTGGCAACCACACAAACAAGCGCCACTCAGTCTATTACACAGGTGATTGTTATTAGCTGATTAGTGGAGACACAGGACAAGCTATTCAGTCAACTCGTCTCATTAAAAGACTAAGAGCACCACAACACAACTACTACCACTACTGCTATATTTTATGCCACTACTGCAACTACTAATTCTGCATATGCTGCTAAATATCTCTTTTACTAACTACTTCGCTAATGGAACTGTTTTGTTCTACTACGCCACTGAGTGCGTTTACTTGACCATGAGAAACCCGATTACTAGCCAATTGTCGGTTTATGCCATACAATTACTCCATTTACATGTGTAATTAGTTATGCGATTACTCAATAAGCACGTCTACATGATTCTTTTTATTAATCGTTGTATGTTCCACGGACAAAACTTGCACCATCATCCTTCTGCAACAAAGTGTCGCCGTGTCTTCCTGTATCGGCCCTACTGCTGTATGTTTCATTCAATCAACACATTGAATCCTACTAAGAAAGCCGAGTAAACGCACTCAATGCACACATCTGCTACTGCTATTAGCTACTATCCCAACTATAATGTCAGCTGTTAAGACTATAATATTTTTTTTGATGACTAGCTAGCCTAGGCCTACTTCTTCTTCTGTTTAACAGTTCAGCTTTCAGCTTCTCCCGCATTGTATTTCAGCTCTTAGCGTTGTTAGATGATGCAGTTCAGTTTCCACACTGCCTCTTTTGTGTGACTCACACATTTTTGAAATTAATTTCAGCTTGCGGGTATTTTCTCATTTCTGTATTTTCTGCAATTTAAGAAAAATAATTTCATCTTTCAGCATTCCAACGCATTTTCAGCAGGAAATGCCTTTCTAGTTAGGGGCCAAGCAGCGAAGCTGCGAGGCACCTATTGTAATTGGTGGTATTATTATTATTCTTCTTCCGTCGATGGGTGTCTATGGCAGCCCCCATAAGCGCTTGGTCGAAAGTTGTGAAATTTGGCACACTCATTGGGGGACAGTCCCCTGGTCCAATTCACAAAGTGTCATGTCTCATACCTGGGGCACTCTAGCGCCACTAATGGGTCAAAGTTGGACTTGTGTTTACACACGCAACCTTTGAACGCTCATGTCCGATTGTCAAAAATGGACTGGTACCGATGGATTCCTTGGATCAAGGCGAGTTCAACGCACACCATGGCGTCAATTTCCGGTTATATAGAATTTCCGCCATTTCCGGTTTTATCAAAACCCTTTGAAAGCCTACTCCTCCTACAATTTTTGTCAAATCTTCGTCAAAATTACCAGAGATAATCTTCAGACCAAGCCTCACAAAGTTATCGAAAAGAATTTTGATCCTCACAACCGTTGTTCGGTACAGCCAATCAAATTCAGCAGAAAAGCCGGCCAAACAGGAAGTGAAGTCATATATCAGCAAAACTTTGAGATATCAACACCAACCTTGGTATGATGACTCGGAACCCTCTTATGAGGATGTCCACACAATTTGGGTTCATGTGATCACTGGGCGTGGCCGCAGAAGCAAAAATGTGTTTTTGGCCAATAACTATTGATTTGTTTGCCTTTATTAAGTGATTCCTTTGTCTCATGATATGTTGGGACATCCCGTGTGTGACACATGATAACTTGTGATAAAAGCCGAATTGATGCGGCCACCATTTTGAATTAATTGAAAAAGTTTTTTTCTCTACTCCTCCTACAATTGTTGTCATATCTTCTTCAAAAATTACCAGAGAAGATGTTCAGACCAATCCTCACAAAAGTTATCCCATGGCGTTTTGATTTTCTAAACCGTTTGTCCGGTACAGCCAATCAAAATTGGCAAACAAAGCAACCAAACAGGAATTTGGATCAAATCACAGCAAATCTTTGATATATCAACACTAAATTGGTATATCGGGTGAAAGACACTACAACATGTTACCATGTGCAAAGGCAACTTCATATCTCCAAAAATGATTGATCAGACATGAAAATCCCTCACCTTTCGGCGAAATTCGCCGTTTTTTGAAACCAAAATAGGTGACCTAACGTGAATCGCTGTAGATTTGATGAGAAATTGTTTTGGAGGGAGGGGGCGGGGGGGGGGTATTATCATTCATTCAGTGAACTGCGAACAGGTTGCGCGTGACAGAAGGGAGCGCGCGGCTTGAGTGCATGGAAATATTAACGCGAAGGGCCTTGCATCACCAGTGCACGACCACCATCAGAAGCTGAAAGCACTGGCCTCGGCGATTTACCTGACTGAATTTGGTGAATGATGGTTTCAATCATTTTTTATATTTTCTGGTATATCTAAGTTAAGTACCCAGGAGCTCTGTTGACAGACTTAGCTAACATTAGCTACAGCTTGATGAATTGAGTCATTGAACACAGCAGGAGAGAACGCAACGTTAGGCCGGCTAGCTAAAGCTCCGGTGGAAAATTCCAAAATGAACGTATGCAGCCTTCATGCCGCTTACACAACAGTGACACTGATCGAAAGCTAATTTGAGACCAATATAAAGATGGATAAACCAGGCTAAGAAAAACGTAAACGAATTACTTTCACTAGCCAACGTTTTACCAATTGCACAAACGGCTATGTTTGTTTGTTTCAAGCTCCAAAAAACGCTTGCATTAAGCATGGAAGTCCCTAACTAGCATCACATCAGGCAGAATTTGCATGCATGTAGCAGGGGGTCGCTGTCAGTGGCGTATGGGACCGGGTTCTGGTGGGCCGGTCTGGATCAAAGTCCAGGGCTATTTTTTTACTCCCAGTCAGTCCCTTGCCGTAGTCTCTGCGATCAATAAGCAGACCTGCCAACCTGTACGCGAGTTTGTTGTAGCGGCATACGCATTTTGACTTCAAAGTACGCTGGTACTTGTATTGGCTGTCAATCATGATGGAAGAGTAGACAAGTTAAGTTACAGCATGTCCACCATCTCTTGTAGGGGGTTAGCATTAAAGCCCATTTGCTGGTGGCCCTTTACCACAGTGGTGCCTCATATACTGTCAAAACCCTTTGAAAGCCTACTCCTCCTACAATTTTTGTCAAATCTTCGTCAAAATTACCAGAGATGATCTTCAGACCAAGCCTCACAAAAGTTATCGAAAATAATTTTGATCCTCACAACCGTTTGTTCGGTACAGCCAATCAAATTCAGCAGAAAAGCCGCGAAACAGGAAGTGAAGTCATATCTCAGCAAATCTTTGAGATATCAACACCAAACTTGGTATGATGACTCGGAACCCTCTTCTGAGGATGTCCACACAATTTGGTGTCATGTGATCACTGGGCGTGGCCGCAGGAAGCAAAAATGTGTTTTGGCCAATAACTATTGATTTGTTTGCCTTTATTAAGTGATTCATTTGTCTCATGATATCTTGGGACATCCCGTGTGTGACACATGATAACTTGTGATAAAAGCCGAATTGATGCGGCCACCATTTTGAATTAATTGAAAAAGGTTTTTTCTCTACTCCTCCTACAATTGTTGTCATATCTTCTTCAAAATTACCAGAGATGATCTTCAGACCAATCCTCACAAAAGTTATCCCATGGCGTTTTGATTTTCTAAACCGTTTGTCCGGTACAGCCAATCAAAATTGGCAAAAAAGCAACCAAACAGGAATTTGGATCAAATCTCAGCAAATCTTTGATATATCAACACTAAACTTGGTATATCGGTGAAAGACACTACAACATGTTACCATGTGCAAAGGCAACTTCATATCTCCAAAAATGATTGATATAAAGGAAATCGAATTTATCGCTAACGCTAAAATAATGCTACACACAATCGCCAGTCAAAAACTGATACTTTGATTCAATCACAAGTTCATATGAAGACTCTTGAGAATGTTTAGTACACAAATCTGAGGAAAAGTTGACTGTAACATGAAAAGTAGATTTTTGGTGAATATTTGAAACATGCGTGCTTGGCTAATTGCTAAGGAAATTTGCAATGTAATGTCTCCCTCTGCTCCTCAGCGCGCGCGCTCCACATTCTCACACACACTCAGCCTTTCCCTTGACACACGCGCAGGCTTGGCAAGACGCACACGCAACATTTCAGGAGAGTGTGGGCTGACCAAGCCCCCACTCATTGCTTGGTCTTTAGCAAAGGCCTTGTGGATCTTGATGGTATTGCATTTCCGACTTTGTATGCAATGGTAAAAAGTTCTCCAAATCGTGAAACATTGATAGTATAGGCCAAGAGTAACTACCACACCACAAATGGCCCAATATCACCCATAGGTGACGCTACAGGCCACGCCCAGATGCACAAAGATACAAGGCTTTCTGGAATGGGTAGGCTCACCAAGCCCCTTCCCTTCACTCCTTGGCTTAAAATAAAAGCCCTTGTGGATCCGGTTTTATCAAAAACCTTTGAAAGCCTACTCCTCCTACAATTTGTTTCCAATCTTCCACAGAATTGGCATCCATCATCGTTGGAGCAACCCTCACTCAAAACTAATTTATATATTTGATTTTCAAAACCGTTTGTCCGGTACAGCCAATCAAAATTGGCAACATGCATGCTTGGCTAATTTCTAGGGCTGTTTACCCAAATCCTCTCTCCCTTTGCTCCTGTGCGCGCGTGCTCCACATTCTCACACACACAAGGGGCCAGAGCCCCTTGACACACGCGCAAGCTTGGTACGACGCACAAGAAGAAGACCATTTTATTTTATTGTTGGAGAAGACTTGAAGACAACGACTGACGAGACTCCTGCAGCCCTCAGAGATTTTCATTGTTACATTTGACAGTGAGTAATAAGAGCCTACAACGGCAGTACAAAACATGTATTTTAGCGTTTGTATTCGTATGATAACTTGAAGACTTTTATACTGTTGTAAACAGGATAGCAGCTAATCTAGCTAGGCTAGCTGAGCTAAGGATTTCTCTTTGTACAGACAGTATTACAGGCTAGCAAGCCGTAAAATCTTTAACATTATACTTGCTTCGTGAGACGCGTTTGAAATTAGTATACTGTATTGTGCGATTGGGTTGTTCTATTTTCACATGTCATTGTTGATGTAATTTTGTTTGTGCGTTCCAAGTTGTTCTGACGGTCTTCACATCATAAATTATTCTTTTCGAAACTGTAGCTAGGTAGCCTAGTTTGCTGCATAGTTAGAGCTACCTAGCATTAAACAAGTAGCAATGGTACCATGGTTGTTTTACTTGCTAGCTTTGTGTGGGTTCATGGTTTGATCGTTTAGGAGTTCCATTGAAAGCCTATAGAGCTACAATACGTTTGTAATCGGCATTTTGTACTATGCTGCTGCACGATTTCCTATCTCTTGATAACATTTTATATTTGTATCTATTTTATATACTAAATTGCCAAAGTATTCGCTCGGTTGCCTTTACACGCTCATGAACGTGAGTGACATCCCATTCTTAAACCATATGATGTCGGCCCACCCTTTGCAGCTATAATAGCTTCAACTCGTCTAGGAAAGCTTTCCACAAGGAGTGCATTTGTGAGGTCCAACACTGATGTTGAACAAGAAGGCCTGGCTCGCAGTCTCTGCTCTAATTCATCCCAAAGGTGTTGTATTGGGTTGAGGTCAGGACTCTGTGCAGGCCAAGTTCGTCCACACCAATCTCGCTCATCCATGTGTTTATGGGCCTTGCTTTGTGCACTGGTGCACAGTCATGTTAGAACAGGAAGGGGCCATCTCCACACTGTTCCCACAAAGTTTGGAGCATGAAATTGTTCAAAATGTTGAATTGTTGCATTTCAGGAAATTAACTAATGGCTAGGAAATATTCAATGGTTTGGGCTCGGTGGAGTATTTTGTAATGACAAGTAAAAGTTGGGTATTTTGTCATTCATTCATTCCTACTCCATGCTCTTGATTATGTAATGTACCTACAGGTACATCTTATAGGCTATGTTTATTTGTTTACATTTTCTAATGTGAGTCAGTGGCTTGGCAGTATCTTAACAGTAAGGTTTGGTTATTTGTGATAAACTGTCATGATTCTTTTGGTGAAACATTAATTTAAAGTGGAAACCATTTGCAAGATAAATAGTTCTCAGTTGGTCAGTTGGTCTTAATAACTAGTGTACTAGTGCAGAATAGAGGAACTGGGAAAATTGTGCTGGTGTGGAAAGTCCCCAAAAACTGTGCAGAATGGGCAACAAATATTGGATTATAGATTAGATTGTATCAAGGTCCAATTGCAGAAGAGGCCAAAGGATGTTTACAATTGTAGTAGGCCATTGATATGTTTTAAAAGTTCAGGGATGTAACTTGTTGGATAAGAAGCCCCCACCCCCCACTCCAGAGACAATTGATGACAGAGAGGTGCTGACATTAAGTTAAACATAGTCATGCGTTAAGAGTAGAGTAAAAAATAGAGACAAAATGTGTACATGGATGTTGAAACTCAGTGCTCTGAGATTGTGCATGTCAGTTTAGACAAACGTAGCCTTTTAAACCTCTAGGTTTAATTCTCTTCTACATTTAAAGTTGGATTTGACATTTAACAGACATTTCATCATTTAGCAAGTTGTTTGACTCAAAAACCATAACAGTACATGGTGTAAAAAAGCTGCAGTCAAATTTGGCGAAATTGCTAGCTTGGATGTTATCTTTACATATACATGGGTTAGTGGTTACAAACAATGAGGATGCGCACGCAGCTTCAAGGCAGAACAATGCCTACCATTTCACCTTTACTGTATATGTTCCCACCACCCCCCCTTTCTAAATAAAGTTCGATTGATCTATTTGACAAATTGATCATTTGTTGATATATGTTGCTATGAAAACCATTTTAGCCAAGCTAACTAACATTGTTTTTAGCTAGCTGACATTACCATTCAATCACAAACAAAACATGAATAGAAATACCTTGCTAACAGGGTCCTCACGTTTAATCAAAAGCTTGTAGTGAGATCACATGCATGACCCCCCCCCCCCCCCGAGACATGTTTGCATCGCTAGCATCTCGTCATATTACGCAGTCGGAAGACAGCTAGATACATTTTGTAGCGTCAGCGCCCTTGGTTACCCAGCATGCAGTGCATACCAAAAACGCAAATAGTTGTGGAAAATTTTTGGTTACAACGGCTGTGCAGGGATTTCAGTTGGTGTGTTTGTCCACTTAAATGTGTGTAATGTTATTGTTTTTTAGTTAAGATAATACTGTTGGTCACCCTGATTGTGCATGTTGTGTAGTTTTAATGGGATCAAAGAGTCTTACCATGATAAAGTATTGTCAAGCTGGGGGCTATCGCACGAAACCAGGATAAGGGATTAAGCCGGGATATTCAAGTTATCCTGGATGAATTTAGCTTTGACTTGGTTGCACGAAAGCAGGTTGAATTAAACCCAGCCAAGTAACCATGGAGATTTATTCTTTGCAGCTAGCCTGCTCCAGAGCAGGCTAACAGCCAGGCTCAAATTAATCCTGGAGTCTCCTGTGAAATAACGAAATAATCATTTTTAACAGTTATTCCTTTGTCTTCTGAATGTGTTCTTATTTATTTTTATTAACATGCATTACTTGTCACTATTGCTGTCACGAGTTTGATTTTAAACCATACTATTGCAGTTGTTTAGAAATGGTTGATGAAGTTGCAACGGTGATTTCAAT
>CM042868.1:20932664-20980560 GCA_023658055.1 Thaleichthys pacificus
ACATTTTATTTTCCAAGCGCCTTTCTCGGCACTCAAAGGACACCGTACAGAGGTATATAAAAACCATTAAAAGCAGCAGAAAGATTAGAAATATAACAACATTAAAAACAACAGAAGAAAGCAGTGTAAATGACATTATGGGAATAGGCAGTAGTAAAAGAGATGTGTTTTGAGTTGTGATTTGAAATGGGGGAATGAATCAATATTTCTGAGTTGGGGTGGTAGTGAGTTCCAGAGACGGGGAGCAGAGCGGCTGAATGCTTACTCCCATGGTAGTGAGACAGGCAGAGGGGACAGACAGGTGTATGAGAAAGAGGATCTGAGGGAGCGGGAGGTAGTGGGACCCTGGAGGAGATCAGACAATATGGGAGGGTGAGGTGGTGGATGGCCTTAAATGTAAACAGGAGAATCTTGTATTGTATTTGAAACGACCTGGAGCCAGTGGAGCTGTTGTAAGGACAGGAGTGATGTGGTGGATAGAGGGGGTGTGGGTTATAATGCGGGCAGCTGAAATTCTGGACCAGTTGAAGTTTATGGAGGGATATGTGAGGGAGGCCAAAAAGGGAGTTGCAATAATCTAAACGGGAGATGACGAGACTGTGTACAAGAATGGCAGCAGTGTGGGGGAGGGGCTGAGACGTTTGATATTTCGCAGATGAAAGTAGGCAGACCGGGTGATGTTATTGATGTGGGGCTGAAAGGATAGTGTGCTGTCACAGGATGACACCCAGACTCTTAACCTTGGGGGATGGTGAAACGGAGGAGTTGTCAATAATAAGAGAAAAACTGTCCAGTTTTGGATAAAGTGGATTTGGTGCCAATGAGGAGAACCTCGGTTTATTACTGTTTAATTTGAGAAGTTTTGGGTGAACCAGATTCTTATTTCAGTGGATGCAATCAGTAAGGGAGGTGTGGCGATACCCATTTTAGGTGGGTGGAATTTTAAATAATTTTTTGTTGCTCCCTTTAAAAAGATTCCTTTGTTTTACCACATGGGGGCAGTAATAAGGCAAGTCAGTCATTTATAGCATATTCTGTGTTGATCAAATGTTTGGTGTAAATCTTAAAATCCGTAGGAAAGCTGTGGTGTATATTGCATGATTGGAAAACCAACAGTTTACCCCTCAAAACTGTTCCCAGTTATTCGCAACATGCATGTTTTTCCCAAGGTTTCTTTACATTGTGGACACTATTCCAGTGTTGCAATGTGAAAATCTGCATGAGTGGTGCAATGAGTTCATTGCTGTCTCTCACAGGTTATTTAAATTCACACATGGTCACCGACAATTAGTGATGTATAAAAAGAAGATGGATGGGTTCCTGCATTCCATCCTCTTAAGAGGAACCACCACGTCCACCTATGCCCTTTGTAACCCTAATATAATTGGGTGTGCTTGCTGTCAGCAAAGCCCAAACTATATTCTCTCTCAGCGAAGCCATCTGTTGTGTTTCTACCTTTTCTTATTACCTCCTACCTCTAGTGCACATCAGTCCAAGCGCTTAGTGAGTGTATAGTGCAAGCTCAACATGGCTGAAAAAGATCCATTGCGAAACTGGCGGCAAATAATTTTTTGGGGAATATCTAAATGCTTATCCAAACAAGCGTCAAACTCCAACTGGATTATGAAAAGGACACCTGCAAAATAGAAACTTTGCAGAGTGCCGTTCTCAAGATAATCATTCACGGTTAGATTGTGCAGATAGCACAAGAACAGAAGCAGCTCAGAGCCAGGCGATTGTCGAAAAGAAGAGTTATGTCACATAAAACAGGGAATAAACCAGGCAGAAGTCAGTATTATTTCAGCAGGTAGGCCTTTTTTTTTCTTTTTAGCCTATCCCAAAAAGGCAATATTGCCGCAATTAACTAGGCAAAGGGAGACAACTTGCAAAATCATTGTTGACTGTTAAAAATTGGTAAATTGTAGCCTACCTAGGCTACCTTAGTAACATAACTGAATGCATTTCTGATAATTAGCGTAATTTGATGAGTGTGTCTGAAATCATTCTGACAGTAATCACTGGCACTACTATTATCAACAGGAGGTTGAGAATCCAAAGAAAGGGCACCATAACAGTCAAGTTTAAACCATTGTAAGGGCACCTTATAGGGCACTGCATCATATTTTCTCCATTAGAAGGGCACTCATTAAGAAAATAAAATTAGAAGGGCACTCATTAAGAAAATATGCACTCAAGCATATTTCCAGAGGGGGCAGTCACCCCTGAGCCTTCCAGTGGGACTGGATATGCACACTGGGACTGTCTATTGCACCTATAACATTGGGGAAGCCAGAAGGGAGAGGATTAAGTATTACAGAGGCGTATCAACCTGTATGCTACTTTAAACAATGACAATATTTTGTCATTGCATAAAAAGTTTCCTTAATTCTTTGTGTTTCAAGATGACCTGGACTTTTAGCCTGACACGGAGCAGGCTAGTTCAGAGGTATAAGTTACCTTGGTTACTTAGCTACGACTAGAATAAGCCACCTTAATGGAACAGAACTCTTGCTGAAATAAGCAAGATTTATCGAATTAAGCCTGACATTTTCCTTAAATGCGATTCCCCTTGTGGTTTTTTAAGGAATCGCATTTGAGACAACTCGGGCCGATTTACGACTGCTATTTCGAGTTCGGAAAGTCTTCTGAAGTTCAGAACAAATCCCAGATGAGAAAACTTTCATGAATGCCAAATGTTTTACTAAATCCAATTCAGAAGAAATTCCTTCTTAAATTCTTCTTAACTGCGTTCGAGAATGAGGCCCAATGTTCTTTATTTGTTTCAGGTTGGAGCAGACAATGTGAGGGCCCTGTATAAAAGAAGCTCGATATAGAGTATAAGAGGCTCGATATAGAGTATAAGAGGCTTTTAATAAAAAAAACAAAGCTGGCTTTTCTGTGTTCCTAGGGAAGGGAGAACACACGTATTTGTTCAACTTTTTTCTACGTTTTGGTCTTTTTATACCTTTTTGTGGATTTTTTGTTGTGCATTTTTAGTCTTTCGCGGGGTTTTCACCATTTCTTTCTTTCAATGTCCTATTTATTCTTTTTGAAAAATTCTATGAAAGTGAATGAAACATCCAAATTCAATGAAAGTAGTGAAATTATCATTTATTTAACTTGTGAAGAGCATTGTATGGTACCATACACATTGTTCTTTTTGGTTTGAAATGTTTTGGTTGAAAGAAACACACATTTCTGATATGAATGATTAGAAAATGGCTCAAAGCAACCCAAGGACAACAGAATGGGTTAAGGGGACACACCCCAGTGAATAGGGATATGTCAACATGAAACCTCCCCAGTTGATAACTGATATTAGGTCAAATATTGTTTTCATTACTAGTTTCCTGTAAATGTATGTTTAAATGAGCAAATGATGCATTAAGTTGTAAAATATGATATAATTTGCATACATTTCCAGAACGGAAATCAGAACATTGCATGAAGACAGAATGAAAATCCTTGTTTAATTTTGTCAACATATTAGAGTCCAAAGTTTTTACAAAGGGCACTTGGATATCTCTTTTTTCATCACTCCATTAATCAGAATATGGTGGCAACAGCCATTAAAGAAAATCCTTTGCAAATTGCGCGGCAGACCGTGTTATTGCTTAGGTTCTCCGCATGACCCACACTATAAAAAATACATTTTTATTCTGTTGATATATTTCGCCTAGGGCGCCAGATGTGCTAGGACCGGTACTGAGCATGTGTTATCATGGCAATCTACCCAGGTAACAAGTGATCCACCTGAAGTTACCTCGCTAACGCCAAATCTTGATTCGTAGTACAGGCCCCTGTTCGGAATGGATTATTTAGCCATTGATATCAGGAGATTTTTGAAGAGACCATCGAGTGCTCCCACTCCCACAGATGCCCGCAAAAAGTCTCAAGTACAGAGTAAGATCAATTCACGTTTGTAAACGTTGTTTTGGTTCGCACAACATCACATTAAGACAGGGACAAACGCTAGCGGCTAGCCTAATAACGTGCTTTCAAATACGATGATGCAGGTACAAGCCAACCTTACTGGTTCCATCTAAATAGGCCAAATGAAACGTAATAATAGATACATAAATTATCAAATTCATAGTTTACCCCCCCTAATTTTATCACTACACCACTGGATGTAACCATACCTCTATTTTTCCATTGTTGTGCAAACTGGCTATCGGTGTAAATAGTCACAACTTTTCCTTTTGCAAGTTTACATGCTTCTGTTAGGGCAACCAATTCAGCAGCCTGTGCTGAATAGTTCCTAGGAAGTGGTTTAGCTTGTAAAACTTTGGTTTGAGTGACTACAGCATACCCAGTAGCATTTGTTCCATCAGGAGTTTTTCTACTTGACCCATCAACATACATTGTGATTTCACTATCATCATAGGGCATGTCTTTCAAGTCAGCTCTTGGCAGCACCTTCTCGGAAATATTTGCGAGGCAATCATGTGAATCTCCATCTGTGGCTACGGGCACTAGAGTGGAGGGATTACATTTACATTAACATTACATTTATGCATTTAGCAGACGCTTTTATACAAAGCGACTTCCAAAAGAGAGTTTTACAAAAATGCATAGGTCACTGATCATAACAACGAGATAGCCCCAAACATTGGGCTAGCCAAAACATGAAGCATACATTGTGAAAACTAAAATAAGTCCCAAAGGGAGTTGGGACTTATTTTGGGACAATTAAACAACTTAACAACATGAACCTCAAAAGTGCAAGGGTGTACCTGTGGGAAAAAAGCAAGGGCCTCCAAAATATATTACACAGCAAGTACAATAGTTTTAAGTCAGTTACAACCAACCAACCAACAAGAGCAACAAGACTCTCAATAAGAGTCATTGTGATCCTGAAACATCAGGTCCAGCCAATTATTCCTAAGTGCCGTTGTACTCCCGGAACAAGTGCGTCTTGAGCCTATTCTTGAAGGTGGGGAGACAGTCAGTGTCTTTGATGGAGGTGGGGAGTTGATTCCACCATTGGGGGGCCAGACAGGAGAAGAGCTTGTGTTGGGACCGGGCGCTCTTGAGCGGTGGGACCACCAGACGGTTGTCAGAAGAAGACCGTAGGTGGCTGGGTGGGGGTGTAAGGCTGGAGGAGAGACTTGATGTAGTCGGGTGCAGTCCCGTTCACCGCTTGGAAGGTCAGTACCAGGGTCTTGAATCTGATACGGGCCGTGACTGGGAAGCCAGTGGAGGGAGATGAGGAGCGGGGTAACATGGGAGCATCTGGGTAGATTGAAGACCAGACGGGCTGCCGCGTTCTGAATCCTCTGGAGAGGGCGGGTTGCGCATGCAGGGAGACCGGCGAGCAGCGAGTTGCAGTAGTCCAACTTTGAGAGGACAAGTGCTTGGACTAGCAGCTGGGTGGAATGCTCAAACAGGTATCTCCTGATCTTCCGGATGTTGTAGAGCAGAGGTCGCCAACCTGTCGATCGCGATCGACGTGTCGATCTCGGAGACTTTCCCTGTCGATCTCCAAAATAATTTCAGAAATACTGATCTCCGACTAATTCATGAACGCGGAGGATTCTTAAACTGAACGCGCGTTCTCTTGTACCTGGATTTGCATATTGGCCTGTGCGTGTTGCAAAGCAATTCACCGACAGAATAAATGGGCGTTTTTTCCCGAAGACGACCTTTGAGAGACCTGCTATCCCAGGATACCTGTGGGCGTGGTTGCCGTTGGTTTGTTTATTTACCCGGCCGTGTTGTCCACATAGTGTTAGCAAGCATGGCAGAGGCACCACGAAAGAGGGCGAAAAACTACAGTTTCCATCATGAATGGGAGGAGGAATTCATCTTTACCTTGGTAAAAGACAAGAGTGTGTGTATGTTGTGCCACCAGCCACAGGCACTGTCTAAGCGAGGGAATTTGGAGCGGCACCACAACACTAACCATCCGAAATTCAAAGACTGCTATCCACCAAAGAGCGCAATCCGCGCCAAAAAAGTTCAGGAGCTGAAAGTGGAGTTGAAGGCTCAACAGTCGCTTTTCTCACAACCTACGTCTCAAAGTAAGGCTGCAACTGAGGCGTCATTTCGTATTAGCCACATTTTGGCTAAACACAAGAGACCTTTTACAGATGGGGATTTGTTTAAGGAACTATTGACCGTCACCGCAGAGACTGTTTGCAGCACCTTCAAAAACAAAGAGGACATAAAAGCTGCATTCCGTGCTGTGCCTCTTGGTCCTACAACAGTGACACGAAGGATCGAGTTACTGTCGGATAACGTTGGTCAACAGGTGTTGGAGGACTTGTCACTCTGTGAATATTTTTCACTGCAGTTTGATGAATCGCTGGATGTAATGGACACGGCTCAGCTTGTTGTATTTGTCAGAATGGCTTTCCAGGACTTTACAACAAAGGAGGACTTCCTCACTCTTCTCCAATTAAAAGAGAGAACGAGAGGTGAGGATATTTACAACGTTTTTAAAAGCTATGTCCGTGAAAAGAACATCCCCATTCAGAAACTGGTGGCAATCACTACCGATGGGGCACCGGCAATGTGCGGTGTGCACGCTGGTTTTATAGCACTGTGCCGTAATGATCCGGATTTCCCCGACTTCATGAAGTATCACTGTGTGATTCATCAGCAAGCCTTGGCTGGGAAAGTTGTGGACTTTTCTCATGTCATGTCACTGGTGGTCAAAGTGGTAAACTCGATTCGAGCAAAAGCGCTTCAGCATCGCTTATTCAAGGCGTTATTGGATGAGCTCGATTCGGCGTATGGAGACCTGCTTCTGCATGCTGATGTCAGGTGGTTGAGTCGCGGAAAAGTGCTGCAGCGATTTGTTGACTTGCTGCCTGAGATTAAGACGTTTCTGTCGAAAAGGAACGAGGAGCACGAGGAACTTTCAACGGATGCGTGGCTACTGGACCTGGGGTTTCTGACGGACCTAACCGGAAAACTGAACTCGCTCAACCACGAACTCCAGGGAAAAGACCGGCACCTCCTCCACATGATCAGCGCAGTGAATGCGTTCAAGGCCAAACTCTGTGTCTGGACCACGAATCTGAGGAAAGGGACGCTGACACACTTTACAAACCTGGAAAAAATGTCACAGTCCATCAAAGACTCTTCTGACTTTCACCCTGAGCAGTACTGTGTGCACCTGGACAAACTGGCAGCGGAGTTCAGTCGACGTTTTGGTGAGTTAGAAATCATGAAGGATATTGCTGCATTTCTTTCAAACCCATTCCTGCCTATTAATACAGAGGAGGTTGCAGACCAATTCGAGAAAGCATTTGCTTTGCCAAGTGGAGTGGACATGGAGATGCTTGATTTGCAAAATGACATTGAGCTGAAAGCCAGGTCAAGGGACAGTGACTTTTGGGGACTTGTCAGCCGAGAGAAGTTTCCTCTCCTCAGTGCATGTGCACTAAAAGTGAGTGCCTACTTTGGATCGACCTACCTCTGTGAAATGGCATTTTCACAGATGAAAATCACCAAATCCAAGTACAGGAGCCGGCTTACTGACAGACACCTCACAGACTGCCTCAGACTGGCTGTCTCTGCTTATGAGCCAAACTACAAGGCACTCACAGACAGTGTTCAGTCACAGCCATCACACTGACTTGTCACATGAGAAATTTGTCAGTGTTGTGTTGTAACTTCAGTTTATAAATAAAACCGTTCATATCCAGCCTGCTCATTGCAAAAGTGTTTTTTCTTGTTCATATTGTTCACAAAGTGTTTGATTTCATTCAATTACAATAAGGCCAAATATAAAGTTAAGTTGTAAGTTCAGTCTGGAGTCTGTTCTGTCTCTCAACGCCTCAATAGGTAGATCTTCGGGTCACCAAGGCAAAGGTCGGTGATCTTTGGCCTAAAAAGGTTGGTGACCACTGTTGTAGAGGGTGAATCTACACGACCGGGAGACCGCAGCAATGTGGGCTGTGAGGGAGAGCTCATCATCCATGGTCACCCCGAGGTTCCTGGAAGAGGATGAAGGGGTCACCGTCGTAGATCCCAGGATGATTGAGAGATCGTGGGAGATAGACGGTTTGGCCGGGATGATGAGTAGTTCTGTTTCAGCTGGAGGTGGTGCTCGGTCATCCAGGCGGAGATGTCTGTGAGGCAGGCCTCGATCCTAGCTGAGATCCCCCGGATCAGTCGGGGGGAACGACAGGTACAGCTGCGTGTCGTCAGCATAGCAGTGGTAGGAGAAACCATGGGAGGTGATGATTGGTCCAAACGAGGTGGTGTAGAGGGAGAAGAGGAGGGGTCCAAGGACGGAGCCCTGTGGGACACCAGTGGAGAGCTGGCGTGGGCCTGACACTTTGCCTCCCCAGGAGACCTGGTAGGATCTTCCCGACAGTTAGGATGAGATCCACTGAAGTGCAGTGCCAGTGATGCCCATCTCAGAAAGTCTGGCCAGCAGGATTTGATGGTTAACCGTATCAAATGCTGCAGAAAGGTCCAGCAGAATGATGACGGATGACCTCGAAGCCACTCTGGCAGACTGGAGGGCAGTGGTGACTGACAGGAGGGCAGTTTCTGTGGAGTGGCCAGTCTTGAAGCCCGATTGGTTGGGGTCAAGCAGGTTGTTCTGAGAGAGAAAGTTTCACAGTTGGTTAGATACAGCGTGTTCAATTGTTTTAGAAAAGAAGGGTAGTAGTGATACTGGTCTGTAGTTCTGGAGGACGGCTGGTTTAAGGGAGGGTTTTTTGAAGTAGAGGGCTAACTCTGGCCTGTTTGAAGGCAGAGGGGAAAGTTCTGGAAGTAAGAGAAGAGTTAAGGACATGGAGAAGAAAAGTTATGATGGAGGGAGAGATGGTTTGAAAGAGAGGGGAGGGGACTGGATCAAGGGGACAGGAGGTGGGGCGATGAGAGAGAATGAGGTCAGAGATCTCTGCCTCGGACAGGGGAGAGAAGGAGTTTAGACATTTAGTTGGGTCAGTCATATAGGGTGAGTGGGTAGGAAAGGTGGGTTCAGGGAACCGACTGCTAATGTCAGCAACTTTTTTCTCAAAGAAGGAGGAGAAGTCGTCTGCTGTCAGGGTGGAGGGTGGGGGAGGTGGATTAAGAAGGGTGGAGAAGGTAGAGAAAAGTTTGTGAGGAGAATTTTGTTCAGGAAGTAGTGGGTTTTAGCATCAGTTATGCGGGCAGAGAAGGATTTAAGGAGGGAGTGATACTTATCAAGGTCCAGACCATCTTTGGACTTGCGCCATCTCCTCTCTGCTGCCCGAAGGATGGACTGTTCTTCGCGAACAACAAACATGAGCCACGGGCAGGAGGGAGAAGATCATGCAGGCCTGGTTGACAGGGGACAGAGAGTGTCCAGTGTTACATCTCTTAATTGTCAAATGTGGCTGAGACAATAATACCGTCATACAAGATAAATGTCTAGATGACGATTGATAGGAAATCTTATTCTGTAATAGTATCACTGACACAGCATGAGGTACTCTTAGAGTGGGTGAAATAGTACTATGGTTGCACTACTTTGAACTGCCATAGAGCCACTACTGCTTGTACACACGGGGGAAGTGCTCTTGCTACAGAGTCTAATTTTCCAGTCCATTAAGTCGATAGCTTTCCATTAAGCCGTTAACCCCGGCTACAAATTCTAGTGCTTTAACTTTTGGATGGGGAATCCCTTCTGTGGCTCTCCGTACATCATCGGCTGTCCATGGTCTAAAAACATACATAGTTGGCTCGCCGTCATCCCCAGGGTTTGGATTTGGGACTTGGATCATAGGGAAGGTATCTAAATTCTCCCCCGCTTCTTCTTTTTCTAATGGCAACAGTTTTGGCGCTACCCCATACCTATGTCTTGGACCACTTCTAGTAGTAATGGTACCTGTCACGAGACGTAGAGGCGAGGCTTGCATTAACATACGACCGAAAGCAGGGACGGACTGGGAGTAAAAATAGGCCCTGGACTTTGATCCCAACCAGCCCCCCCCCCCCGGGAGCGCAAATCCAAGAGGCGCCCCCACTCCCCGGTGCCCTCTGCTGCTGGTGCGGGACTAACCTTTGGTGAACATGTTTCCAATCAGTCATTCCACTCATAAAACTATTGCTGTCAGTAGGTTTTGCAAAAGCCATACAAATGGAACAGTATAGTGCATGGCTTTCTTCATTGTATGACAGCCATTTACGATTAGTGCCGTTTTTTACACAGAAAACCCTCTGTACGACTGAGTTTTTTTTATTTCTGCATTGGGTGGAAACAAAAGAAAACGTCTAGGTCTTCTGACTTGGGTCTCTGAAAATAATCAAAAGTTGGTTTGGCATCCTGGCCTACCCTGACTCTCTCTTCCACTGAACTGGGCCTGTCATCAACCTCAATGCTGTCTTCCACTAACACTGGACTGGGCCTGTCATCAACCTGGAGATGAATAAGATTATACAATTTATTTATTATTATTACAATTTAAGAGGCAAATTACCGTAGCCATATATTCTCGCACAAAATATGAATTTGAGAGGTGAAGGACTTGATTGGATTTTACAATATCTATACTATTTCCACTACTTAGTAAGTGTCTAAATGTGTTACAAATACAACATGTTATATCCGAATTTATGAGTGAAATGCTAATACTATTGGTCAGCTACTGCTAGGTATCTACCTCAGCTGCACTATCGTTGGCTTCGCTCAGTTCGCTGTCTACTCTTTTTGTGGCATCTTCCTCCTGACGGTCTAGCACTTCGACGTTAGTGTCGGTGGCACTGCCACTGGTAGAAGTACTACTACTACCGAATAATTCGGTGAGTTTTTTACAATGTATTGCATTTGTTTTGAGTTTTTTTCACTTTTTTGTCTCTTAACTTTTCGGCCCCACCCTTACGTTTCTTCTGGTTGTCCATCGTTGTCTCTACTAGCTTGCTTTAGATCAGTGTCACTGTGTAAGCAAGACAAAGGGGGCGGGGCTGTGGGCTGCATAGACGTTCATTTGGAATAGACCAACCGGCCTGGGGGAAAGGGGGGCCGGCAAACCGTGTCGCTCAATCTTCTGCCAACATTTTTATTAGTAGTAAAAATTATGGGCCGGCGGCCCTCCCGCCCTAAAAGTGCTTCGGCCCATCGGGAATTCTCCCGATTCTCCCGATGGCCAGTCCGCTACTGCATACCCCCTTTCCACCAAAGTGAACCGGGATCTAGTTCTGAGCTGGTGCTAGAGCCAGTTCGGAGCTGGTTCAAGAACGGGTTTGCTTTTCCACGGGCTACAGAGCCACCAAAGAGCCACGTCATTACGTCACTGTATTCGTCTCATCTTTCCCAGCAACACTAGCGCAGCAGCGCCAAACACAAAGCAGAGCCCGTCTAAAGGCTGTTTATCAATCCGAAGAACGCAAGGTTGAGATGCGTGTTTTCTTGGCTATTGCGCAATACCCTAGACTCGCAGCAGTATGACAACACTGGCATTATCAGCGCAACATTTTATAAACTTTTGCTGTATAGTGCTTGTGTATTACATTTGTGTTAAATATAGGCTCAATAGCTCATAACATTTGTGTTTGTTATTTCACTCATTTGATAGGATTATGATAAAACGCAGCAACTAGTGTCTGCACTGCGATGCTAGCTAGGTTATCGAAAAGTCGGAGCAAATTTACAAATTAGCAGTTTCATCAATAAAATAAGCACATTTTCAGCAACTACACTGTCCACTTCTCGTTACATTTGAATTCAGATGCTGATTTACAAGTACTGTTGAAATATGAATTGTAAAAACTTAGCAATGGCGGGCAAAGGATTATTTTCGTCTTGTTGGTCACGGTAACCCTGCCCCAAGCGGTTCTTACTTGGTTCCCAATCTAGTCCAGCTAAGAAGTGGTGCTAACCACGTACAAACCACTTTTCCGGTTCTCTGTCTGTCGGAAAAGAAAGAACTGGTTTGCGATTAAGCACCGGCTCCCAACCGGCACCCAAAATGCGTTGGTGGAAAAGGGATAAAAGTAGGCACAAGCAGAGATCCGTTGCTGAGTAAAGTTTGGAGCAATACCATGAATGGATGGCCTAATTACATGAATGATGAAAGCCTGAAACCATACTTTGTCAGGAGACATGAGCTGTCAGCAGACCAGGGATGTGTTTTGTGGGGTCTCAGAGTCATTGTTCCTCAAATGCACCGACAGCAGATTCTTAAAGACCTGCACCAAGAACACAGCCTGGTCCTAACCAGACTCTCGTACATTGCATTTGTACAGAGAGTCTGGCCTCGCTCCATTGACAAGCGTTGACTTCCTTGTAGGCGGGTACTATGTTGAAGTTTAAAACTATTGGATCTGCCCAGAGCCACTCTGGATCTGCCATAACCTAATCGCTAGCGTTCGCCTTAGCCAACTCCTTCACCATGGAGCTAGCTGCCAGTAGCTGGAAAATCAAACTTTTCCCGAACCCCGTGGGGAGGAGGACCACAACATCATGACCACCAACAAAACTCAGCAAGGATTGTTCTTGCTTCGGCTTTAACTTATGGATATTCGGCAGCGTTGCCACAACCGCAGAATAGCTTCGCTCGCATCTTTCTCCGCTGCCATTACTGAACTACAACTCAAACTAGTGCACAACATCAACGTCATCGTTCTCAGCCACTCCCTCTGTTCGCTGATTCGCCGGTAGAAAATCAACCTGAAAAATCTGACTTACGTACCTCATGGCCAGACCTATGTACAGAAGCACAAATAAAATTGAGCGGAAGTATGTAGGAGGGCAGAGCCAGGCTACCATGAACACCCAGGCATCTGCAAAATGAAGGCCTTTAGGCTGTAAGGTGAACCCTATTACCGTTTCATCCTGCTCCACAGTCTGGCATCTACACAATCTTTAGCTCATAAAAAAGAACGAGTTGTGCTTAGCTACCAAAAAAAAGTTTGTTGCTAACATTCCAGACGATTGTCGATGCGTCTATGTTTTATGCAGAACTAGTTTCTTCAGAGCGTAATAGGATTTTGGTGGCACGGTTCGACACGTGATTGTTCTACACCAATAAGGTAGCTGCTTTTTGTCCACATGGATGGATATGGTTGGCAAATAGAGGATGGGACCTTGCACGTCACCTGGATGACCAGAAATTCGGCCCCTGACAGTGTTTCGCATGTGATACACTGCGGCTGCAAAAGTGCCTGTGAGACAGGCAGATGTTCCTGTTTTTCGCTAGGACTGTGTTGCCTTTGTCAACAACGCAAGTATCATTCCTAGTTTGCACTCGACGCTAAGTGGACTTTTCCCTCCAGAGACGCACGTCAGGTAAATTAGGGAATGACCTTGCACTCCCGGGGGCGGTTCAGCGAAAAAAGGAGGCGTGTTCTGACGCAAACGTTCCCTGGTGCTATTTTGCAGTTTCAGAAAAACAATTCCGCCACAGACCAGGAAAAATGTAGTCTAAAGTCAATGGTGCTTTATTCAGATGCTATTTTAAGGGCGCATGCTTGGCCCGTGCGCACTGCTGGCGAGGCCAGGGCCTTCTTCCTGCAAAGCTATGACATTGTTTTGATTTATTGTATGGATGTGTTACATTTCTTTCATGTCAATGATTAAAAAGATTTTCATGAGAAATCTCTATGTATGTGAACTTAATTTGTAACAATTGTGGCAATATTCTCCCACGCCTGTTTAACCGGAGCTAATTTGGGTGGGTTTCTTCTCCCATCCCAATCAGAATCAGGTTTATTCGCCATGTATGTTACACCAACACGGAATTTACTGTGACAGGAAGGTGCAAACAATAAACATACGGGTATTAAATTAAGTAAAAGAGTACAATGGTTAAACTAATTCTAAGAACTAAACAATTTAAATATATAAAAAATAAATAAAAAAATATATAAAAATAAGACTAAGAATTTGAATGAGCAGCATGAGTGGGCACCTTAGTGCAATGAGAAAACTCCTCTGCCTTTCCCATACAATGTCAATTCTCTATCTTTTACGGCCCTGACGAGAATGTCGGTCTCCTCGGCTGTGAACCGCTCCTGGCGTGCGCCTGGCAAATCCGCCGTTATAATAGCAATCCGCCATGGAACAAGCGCGCCTGCTCTTAAAGGGAATGTGAGATGACACTCTGATTGGTTTATTGCACGTTATCCCAAACCACACCCATTAGTAATGTAGCTACTTCAGACCAACCCATTTTAGATTTGCACCAGGCGCAAAGTCATTTATCCCGCCGGTATAATAGCAACAGCACCGGAGTCCCGCCCACAAAGTTACTTGCGCTTGGCGTTTTGATACTTGGTTCAGATCGTTAAAATAGGGCCCTAAGATGTGATTGGTTCTCAAAGTCACATGACTCAGTGTAACACGTAAGCTAGGAAGTTAGTCCCGGAGCGGGAGACTTGTGTGTATGCTGATGTATTCTTGAAGTCTTCAGTAAACATGTTCAGTTATACAACCCACCGTCTAATGGATTCGTAGAGGGTAAAGAAGGTTGCAGTGTAGAAGACACTACTCTCAGAAAGCCAACGAGACCGAGGGGGCTGGGGTATTCTTAATTAGAACTTATTTACAGAAAATGGATAACTTCCCTAAACGCCGAGATGTTTTCCTATGTCACATTCTGTCTACAAGTCTGAGTTCGGTTGCACACAAAAAACATTGTACAGTGATCGGAACACTTGAGTATCGTTCTCGTAAACAGTCAGAAATAGTCCCAGCTTTGTAACCACGGCCTCAACGTTGTCCCGCACAATACATATCCTCGCTGAGAGGCCCTGCAGTGCGAGATTCAGTTCATTCGTGGGATAAAATGTTCACTCAACATTAGAAAAGTGCGTTCCCACAAAAGTAAACGATAATAAGCGATTCACACACTATCTGTTATTCTGTAGCTGATCCATCTGACCAATGCAACAGTGCATATCCAGTCAAAGCATCAATGTGAAATCAAATGACGAAAACACATTTTTCTGTAGGCTACAGGTTTGTTTCCTCAAAATAGATTCTCCATTGACAAGGCTTCCATGATCTATCCCTTCTATTGTATATACGTTTACTTAGCCAGATATAGAAGACATTTGAGACTTAGGAGAACTGAGAACATGATTGTTCAAAGAGAGTTTGTTCACTCTGACTTTGGCTTGTAGTGCTCGCAGATCTTTGGGGCCAAGAGGGAGTGACAAGGACTAGATAATGCTGGCTGGGTGCATGAGGCTTTGTGACCTACCTCTGAATCATCAGGTTTCTATTGGATTTATGTCCAATAGTGAATCAACTATGTTCCATTTTGTATGTATAAAGTAAATACACGCTGATTCCAAGCATGGAGTTCTTTATTTAAGGTTTTTAAAGGAAAATAATTGTCCTTTTTATAAAAACAATATTCCACTTTACTCCATTCCTCTGTGTGAGTCTGTGTGTTCTCCTGCCACGGTGCATCAGAGCCGGAAGTCTCCTGGTCCGGTTGTGGCGTTCACGCTCCCAGGCCCGCTCTGCTGACTGATTGGAGGATGTGTCACGGCCACGGTCTTGCCCCAGGTCTTCCCTCGTGTGTTTTCCATGGTCCCTAGTGTTTCCAGTCGGTCTTCCTGGAGGTCTGATTTTCTGTGTCTGTGCCTTGTCAAGTGTGAGGTTTTCACACTTGACAAGTGTGAAAGTTTTTTTGTTAACGTTTTTTTTTAATTTCTTTTTTCCGTTTGTTGTAGTCAGTTCTCTCGTTGTCGTAGTATCCCCTGTCTAGTTTGGTCCTTCTGTGTGTGTATATAGTTGCTCCCTTTGACAGTCCTTGTCACGTTGTTGTGTCTTCATGTTGTGTCAGTATTTCCTCATGTTCTTTGGGTCCACCCTCATCGACCACACCTTGACAGGATGTAGTCATCTGGAAGTCTGATAGGCTCCCCGAAAGCCTCCATCCTAAGCCACATAGAAAGATTTAGCGTCTCATACTTAATGACCAAACTCTGTTCTACTCTCCCCTAAACTTTGCAGTAGTGCCCCAGTAGTGGAGGGTGTTACCTGTCAAGTGAGTCCAGCTCCTCTCACTCTGAGCGCATCATCTGGCCCTTTACCCGTTTCTGCTCTCTGAGCAGCTTTTTACGGATTGCAGTCAACTTACAGAGCACTTCCCTGTTGTACTCTGGTAGGCAGCCTGACGCACATACACACACAATCACATACCAGTTACAAATAATCTAAAATGTGTTGGTTCCAGCTATATGGAACATTTCGTGTTTTTGTGTGTGTGTTACCTGCAGCTCCCAGCTCCTTCCTAACAGCTGGGACAGAGGGTGTCTGGGACTGGGGCACTGAAAGAGAACCCTTCTAAAAGGTGTTTGTGGGGGGGAGAGAGACATCAGTTTATACCCGTTTTCAGATGATGCTCTCCATAGTACGTTTATGGTTTATACAAGCGGTAACTTACAGACAGGGGGGTGGTGGAGCGTTTGCTGTCCATGCTGGGGGGACTGGGGGTGGACTGGGGGGTCCTGTGTCTCTTCTGGAGGGTGGGGATGGGGGGCGAGATCTCCCTTCGCACCTGCAGATAGACAGTAAGATGGGGATCATACTGATATTTCTGTTTGTTCAAATCTTTCTAATAAAGTTTTGTTGTCCTCTCACCTCTTGAATGCGCGCCTGTCTCTCTTTCTCATAGCACATCCTCCCAGCAGCAATCTCCTCCTCCTCCAGCTCTGTCTTCTTCTTCGTCTCTACAAGACGGACCAGCTCCTTGTTTTTGGCCGTTTGCTGTTGCAGAAGAAGACCAAACTGTATTCTGCTGATAACAGCTGAGTCACAAAGAACACTCCTGAAAGAGAACACTCCTAAAAGGTGTCTATGGGGGACAGAGACATCTGTTTCTACCTGTTTTCAGATGATGCTCTCCATAGTACGTTTATGGTTTATGCAAGCGGTAACTTACAGACAGGGGGGTGGTGGGGAATTTGCTGTCCATGCTGGGGGGACTGGGGGTGGACTGGGAGGCCCTGTGTCTCTTCTGGAGGGTGGGGATGGGGGGCGAGATCTCCCTTCGCACCTGCAGATAGACAGTAAGATAGGGATCATACTGATATTTGTGTTTGTTCAAATCTTTCTAATAAAGTTTTGTGGTCCTCTCACCTGAATGCGCGCCTGTCTCTCTTTCTCATAGCGCATCCTCCCAGCAGCAATCTCCTCCTCCACCTCTTTCTTCTTCTCCTCCACCTCTTTCTTCTTTTCCTCTGCAAGATGGACCAGCTCCTTGTTTTTGGCCATTTTCTGTTGCAAGAAGACCAAACTTTACTTAGCTAATAACAGCTGAGTCATAAGAATATGTTACACTCGCTTAAAATCTACCCTTACGTCAAGTGTTTCCACACCATAAAGATCCAATTCTACTATCAAGATTGTTTAGCATTGTTATTCAAGAGTGTGTGGTCCAAATAAGATAAGTTGTATACTGTATATTGCAAACGCATAGTCATTTCTGCCAAATCCCTCTTAGCCAATCAGTGCCCAGCTGACCTTCATCTCCTTGAGTCTTCGGATCTCCTGATTCTCGTCAAACTCCCTCTTCATTTGAGCCCTCTGCTCTGCCAGCCTCCTCTCCTCCTTCACCTCCTCCAGGCGTAGCTTCTCCCTCTCCTCTGCCTCCTTAAGGTGCTTCTCCTCAATCTGGGCAGGGCCCGAGAGGTAAACAGTTTGTTATACAACATCATGTACCTGTGTGTGTGTTTGTGTACAGTACACAACATCCTTCAAATCAATGGCTTGTTGAAGCTAAAAGACCCTACAGCCACAAGAGGCCAGGGTCTTGAAATGTAAACATAACACATCCCAAACCATACAACACTGTACCTGTTGTTTTAGGCAAAGCTTATACTTATCCAGCTCAGTGAGTTGATGAAGCGTTGGCTGGTTAGGAAACACATTTCCTCTGGCATACATGGAGGTTTGGACAGGGGCAAAACCTGCGAAGATAAAATAGAACAGCCATATGCATTGTGTGTACGTGTGTATTACATTCACGTGAAATGATTGGTTGTCTGCAATGTGCCAGCTGGTGCAGTGACTGGCTACCTGAGACTGTGTTGATGGGAGGCAGTCTGTCCTCTCTCTGGATGGGCCTGGTGACTGTGGCTTTATTCTGAGAGGTCTCGGGGTTCAGCCAAGCTTCCTCATTCTGCCTGTGCATATGCTTCAGGTCAGCTAGTGAGAAAAAACATAGGACGTTTTTTATTTACAAGACCCAAAAGTAAAACTTTTAACCACAGTAAAACCAGACCAGCAACCTTTTTACCCCACATGGTAGACATGTTAAAAATGTGGCCTTCTGCAGTGTGAAAATATCAAATCTTATTTGTATATCCGTCTTTACAAACAATGTCACAGAGGGCTTCACAGATCAGATGAGCACCTATATATAGTGGGCATAAGCCTGTAGCGTGAGCTACTTCATGGCAGTTAAAGCTACTGTAGTCCACCTTGTCCCAGAAACACTTCAGACAGAACTGTCTGATATCAATCTAACACAATCCACGTATAATATTCTGTAAGGTGAGCTAAAAGGGGATGCAAATGAAACATGCTACAACGTACTAATGAGGTCCCCTCGGGTGTCTCTAAGGGGTGCGCCGCACCCTCCCCGGCCCCATGGGTTATAATTTCTTATTTCGGCCTCCAGCTTGGCCTCAGCCCGGTCCCTCTCCACCTTCTCCAGCCTCCGACACTCCTGCTTCTCCTGGATCTGCAGGGATTCAAGGTTATGAAGGAATATGGTGAGGAATACTGACTCCTCTGGAACCACATGTACCAGAGGTTTGAGGATAGACTCAGCGTACACATTGACATCATCATGAACATGAGACTGACTTTCAACTTTTGGCGCAAATTGAATAATTCATCTTTTGTGAATAAAGATTGTCAGAATTAATACATTCATTGCATTTGGTGTATTTTGGTGCTGTATCCCAACAGATAGAGGTGGTGGTGGGGGGGTCACCTGCTGTTCCAGTTCCTCCTGGTAAGTTGGTGCCCTCCTCTCCACAGGCTCCAGCCTGCTCTCTCTAAAGGGAGGTCCACCCTCCTCAGCCCAGGGACCCCTGCCCTCGGCCAGGTGCTGCCCCCAGTGCTCCCCTGTCTGCTGGTTAGCAAACATACTCCTGGATTTCTCAGTGGTCTGGACATGATCAAAACCTGCAAAGATTAAATATATTACAACCATGTGTATTCCATGCATGTTAATGTATGTTGTCAGCAATGTGCCAGCTGGTGCAGTGACTGCCTACCTGAGACTGTGTTAATGGGCGGCAGTCTGACCTCTCTCTGGGTGGGCCTGGTCACTGTGGCTTTTTTCTGAGAGGTCTCAGGATTCAGCCAAGCTTCCTCATTCTGCCTGTGCATCTGCTTCAGGTCAGCTATACAGGCAAATCATAAGAAGTGTTTTAAATACAAGATTCAAAAGTAAAACTCACCAGACCGGCAAACCAGACCCTCCGAGCTCTGACTCTACAGTCAGAGCTCGCGCAAGAAGGTGGAACGTAAGGGAGATACCCTTTCCAAAACGTATAAGGGCGTAATAGTTTGTGAAAGACCCAGAGAAACACAAATATCCGACGAGGCAAAATCTCGGACAATTTTGGAATCCCTGCCGGACGCATTTTTTAGGTCTCGAAAAGAGGACGTCTGGTCACATTAATTAACAGAATAATATCATCACAATGTCTAATATGTCGGCTAAGGGATAATATTATTAGGCTACAAAATAACAGACAGTGTGTGAATCGCGCATGGTCATTAACTTTTTCGTATGTTTAGTAAACATTTGTATCCCGCCTACACAATTCATAAATTATTTTTATAAGTTAGATCGGAAAGTGATCAATACTAAGTAACATGATTAGATGAGTAACACTCCTGTAGCTGTAATTTATTTTGATGGTTATTATGAAGAATTTGATCTCAGTACATCTTATAATTCTTTGTCAAGAATGGTCTGAAATAAAAGCCTGTATAACCTCAGTGTATTCCCTAAATGCTTTGAGCTGTGTGTGTCATCCAAAAATACTACAGTGGAACTATTTCTGTTGTCATGCTGTATTAATATTACAAGGGGAAATCTGTCAATGGTTTAAGCAAAAGAAAGACTTAATTTGCTGGAAGGGAAATAATGGTAGAAATAAAAGTTGTGTCCAGTCAATCTTGAGTCTCATGTAATGAGTTTGTGTGACAAAGACAAGGTTCAGTTAGGCTACACCAGGGGTCGGCAACCCAAAATGGTGAAAGAGCCATATTGGACCAAAAAAACTAAAAACGAATCTGTCTGGAGCCGCAAAAAAATAAAATCCTTATATAAGCCTTATAATGAAGGCAACACATGCTGTAAGTGTCGCTATATTAGCCTACTATCAAAATGATAAGTAGGCTACAAATACATAATGAGCATTCATGCAATCACACTTTTTCTCTCACTCCCAACGATGGGTACTCGGCAGTGACGTGCAGTGATGTCAGTAAGAGGCTAGGCACTGAGTTACGAAAACCAGATTACCTAATTTATTGTTAGGCTAATATGTCAAAACAGTAAACGCAGTAAACAGTACAAGCAGTAGCCTACAGCCGCTGAATGTTAGCACAGCCACATAGCCAATCTTTTCATCCATACCAGTCTGTTTGAAACGATCGAAAACATGTTGTCCCTTTTGTTGCAGTAGTCCATCTAAGTCTGGCGTAGACCTCCCTCTTGCTATTAACTCCTTTTTTGAATAAAATCGAGCTTGGAGAAATTCCTCAACTCTGAATATCGGCAGACACCGCTGCTGTCATTTTGACTTAAATTTGCGGGGATTATGCTTACAAGCCAGTGTAATGACGTTAGCTGCGCAAATGTCCAGTAATATCTCGATTTTAATTGGTCCATGTTTCATACGTAACGTAGATGATTACTGGCATAACATATTTACGTGCAAAGGCACAGAAGAGTTGTGCCTTTCATTTCAATATTTCTGTTTTAATAATTAAAACAAAAGATATATTCACACCATCTTTTTCCATTTTCATATTTTTGAAAAAGCTCCAGGGAGCCACTAGGGCGGCGCTAAAGAGCCGCATGCGGCTGTAGAGCCGCGGGTTGCCGACCCCTGGTCTAAGTGCTTAATATAAACCCACCAAGATATCACATTTAGAACATGGGCAAAACATCCAATCTGTGGCCCAAGTCCATCAGCTTCTTTGATAGCATTTACATTGTTCTGTGCATTGTCTGTGGTGACTGGGATTGTGATGTTGGGACTAGCCAGTTTCCACTCATTCACTGCAGTCGTCATTTCATCAGCCAAATGTGTGCTTGTGTGGCTCTCATAAAGGGGACGTGTTTGTAACACTGCACTTTTCATCTTCCAGTTCAAAATATAATGAACACTCAAGGTCGGATAACTCTCAGTTGCCCTGGAGGTCCAAAGATCGCTGATGAGAGCTGTGTAGTGAGTTTTGGATAGTTGGCTCTCAATTCCCCCACATGTCTGTTCATATAGTTTAGGGATTAGGCTACTATGTTAGTGAAGTGCGTTCGCGATGGCAAAGTGTGTAACGCGGCTCTAGCTTTTTCAACAAATGGCAAAATCCTGCATCGGTAACAACTGAAAATGGCTGTAAATCTTTAGCTATAAACACCCCGACAGCTTTAGTTATTTCTTTGTGTTTTTCAGAGTTTGTCGGAAATTTATTTTGAAAGGCAGTGGGAGAGTTTTTTTTTCTTCCCTGTAAAGTCTGACTCTTTTCTCGTTCCGACCAGGGATATGTTTGAGTGATGCGCGTGTTGGGCCGAAATCTCACTCCCCTCCAGAATTCCACTCCCCTACGCGTGCGCACTGCCTTCTTAGCTTATTGCTATGTGTAGATTGGCGAACCGAGGCAATTTTTATGAGTAAAATGTTAAGCTTAGGTTCCCTCGTTCTTTGAGGAAACTGTCAGTAGGCTATTTTATACGGTGGCCCTGAAGTGCAAAACACAACGGCAAATAGGAAAACACAACGGCAAATAGGAAAACACAACGGCAAATAGGAAAACACAACGGGCAAATAGGAAAACAGGAAAACACAACGGCAAATAGGAAAACACAACAACATTAACTTCTGACGGAAGAGGTAGGGCCTATCTAGCAGAAGACGGACCCTCCTGATTGGACAGACGGACTGTCTGTCTTTTAACAGGAAAGAGAACGCCTATTTTGAAAACATAAATCCCTCGAAGATACTTTCGCTATTTTTAAGAAGGATTTTGATGCAAGGCATACATACGAAGTGATAGTTGATATGTTGTCAACCAATCACAACATCAGGATGACGTTGTTTACATGCTGCGCATGTCATTGTATGTTCATATTAAGCTAATGTGGTCTTTATTTTCTCGTTATACTGTGGGTTTAGTTTTCACGGTGGATTTGGAGAAGAAGCTTCAAACCTGTAGCAAGAAAGCCACTTGTGTCTGCCAGTGCTTCGAGGGAATTATGCTATAATACACTTGTGATTTACTTGTGTAATAAATACTGTGTTTTAATCAAACCAATTAAACAACTGTTTTCAGATTTCTGGGGTGCGGCGTTTAATCGAGGCGGCGTTTATTACACAATGTTAATTTTTGGTGCAGCGTTTATTCAAGGGCGGCGTTTAATTGAAGAAATACGGTATGTAAATTATGTTGTAGTTGCGACTGCTGTTATACAGTGGCGGAACTAGAGTTTTATACATGGGGTGGCCAAGGGGTGGCCAAGGCTACTTCAGGGGGTGGTCCATAGTCCAGAGTCTTGGGTCACTGTTTTCATTAATATATACAGTATAATCTGGGTCTATAAATGCTGGAACATCCTAAATATTTTTGGGAAAAAAAGCTCAAGCACCAGGGACTTATAATAGCATTTATGTGTTACACAGTGCATAGTTTATTTACAAAACAAAGTGAATTTACACACCCAAAAAAACACTGCAATTTGACTTGACAGGTAGCAGAAATCAAGCAGAAATGGACTTGAAAAATATAAATAACTTGGTGCCCAACCAAGCCAATAAAGCCAAGTCACTCATTTAGTGGCAGAATCCATTGTTATGTCTACAAAATTATTTTAGATATACTATAAGTTTAGCTAACTTGCAAATCCTGAGGATAGCCTACTGTAGGGAGTCAGGTGGCTGAGCGGTTAGGGAATCGGGCTAGTAATCCGAAGGTTGCCAGTTCGATTCCTGGCCGTAGAAAATGACGTTGTGTCCTTGGGCAAGGCACTTCACCCTACTTGCCTAGGAGGGAATGTCCCTGTACGAATTTACAAAGAGCTTGGTTACACTACCAAAGTTGAATTAGTAATGTTGTTAGCGATGCTAGCGTTATTTTGCTAGAGATAGCTAGCCTATAACATTTCACTGGGTCTTGTTCGATTAACTGAAATTATTATGAAATGTTATGTTCTACTAGCCATTTGACTACTTTAGCAAGTCACTATATTTCCAAGCCCTGATAGTGTAACTGAGACAACACAGTAGCCTAAATAATTCCTCTTTCAAGTAATAAACCCCCGTTCAAGTGTTGAGCATTAAATTAGCTGCACGGTCTGTAGAGACCACTTTTTTGTTCTAAAACCGGATTATAAACTGCTTCGAAATATAAGCCGCACAAGCACAAGAAAACTGTAAAATCGGAGTACAATTACTGACTGTCTCAGTTTGTCTGTTATTGGAGTCGAAGTTCTAACATTAACTTACACAGCTACTGTAGGATAATCAACATACGTAAAAAATGTTCAGGAAACCCAATGCAAACCTTAAAGGTGACATGACATGCTGTTTTTGGATGCTTTTATATAAGCCTTAGTGGTCCCCTAATACTGTATCAGAAGTCTCTTTCCCGAAATTCAGCCTTGGTGCAGAATTACAGACACTACTAGCAGTCCCACAAGGAGCTTTCCTCAGAACACACTGTTTTGGTGTCTGTAGCTTTAAATGCTAATGAGGAGCGGAGGGGCGGCACCATGCGCTAATGTTTACAATGGATGTATCGCAATGGCTGTAGCCCCGTTGCTGTAAGATGCCTCGAATTTGCCCATTCTCATCTGATAACCCTGGTTTGCAGAGGTACACACTCAGTCATTTCAATGAGGGGAAAGGCGGATATCGCGCGCGCCATAACACCAACAGCAGAACGGTTATCCAAATAACAAAGAAGTGTACAACACTCACGTTAGTCGTTACAGCATGTGTATTCACACACATACTTGATGCTATCTACCTTTCCATTAGCAACAGTAACTCAGCTGTTAGCTGCAGAGCTAATGTTACAGCCACATTCTAAGGGTAGCAAGCTAGGTAACCATATACAGTAAAGCTACAAAATGATATAGCTTAGTTAACTTACTTGTCCGAGGTTAGTAGCTGGACGAAGGAGAGTTAGTACTGATCCAGAATTTAATTTCAGCAAGGCCAGTTTTGTATTAGCTCAAGTTGAGGAAACAGTCTGGCTGAAGTGTTTGGCGCAGACATACAAAACAAATGCGCCTACAACAGAAGTTGTGTAGGCGCATTTTCAGCGAAAATAAAATTAAGATACTGATTGTTTAGAGGCTCGGATGAAGGAACTACAAAAAGACTTGTGTGTTGATTTGTACATCCAAGCACTGAGCAACTGTTATGCTTTGTTCGTTTGCTAGCCATGATGTCTGCAGGAAAAAACGATATTGCACTCGCCCGTGCACGATCGTAGCTCAGTTCCTCATGGGCGGGCCAGATTATCTGGGCGGGCACAGCAGAGAGAAGGGCGGTAGCCTGGCTCCTTGCAACGTCACAAGGAGGAGATTTTCAAACCGAGCGTTTGAGCCTTCATTTTCTCATAGGCGGAGAAGAACACCCAGGGCTTGGTTTACACCTATCGAAAATTCTAGCCACTGGGGGACCAAAGGCAGGCTAGGGGAACTCATATTAATGTTAAATAACCTCCTAAAGTGACGTTTTCATGTCATGTGACCTTTAAAACGTATTCTCTATTCTGCTGTCTGTTCTTATTCTTCTGTATCTCGCAACAAACGTGTCTCTTCGATTTGAATAATGCACCGCAATGCAGCAAAATAAATGCTTCTTTCAACAAGAGGTCAAATGAGATGTCAATCAGCATCAAATTTCCAGTAGCGAATTACATTTTGGGGTGGCACCCGGGGTGGCCAATCAGATGTCAGGGGTGTCCAGTGCCACCCCGGACACCCCTCTGGCTCCGCTACTGCTGTTATATCACTGTCTGGTAAAAGCGAGCATCGTTCTTTGTATTCATTTGTACGGATCACTTTTAGTAAAACTTCACTTCTGATTCTTGATTACGTTGTACTTGCCATTATAGGCTACTTACTAAATGCACTATATGCCAATCGGTCTTTGTCAGGTAACGTCACCAGAGCCTGTTTAAGGAGAGCCTTGCCACTCCCTATTAAGCCCCATTGTACCGAATTTGGCTGCAGTTCCACCAGAGTTCCACTGGGGGTGATCGCGAGCGAGTGCATGTTGAATGGGAGTCTATGGAGCTAAACGGCTAAATTTGTCTCTTTCGCCTGATTGTCGTTGAGAAATCTCCGATTTGATTGTCGTTTTTTGCATGTTCAACATGGATTATAGGTTGAAAGTTGAATAAACGAGTACTTATGTGCCAGTGGCGGCTGCTGGTCTTTCAAAGAGGGGAAGCTCATTTTCGGCCTACATCCAAAACATTTTTTATTTAGTTCACTGGCTAGTTCACCCCTACGACACTAGCCTACTGAATGAATGAACGGACGATCTAACAAAACAATATTAATCAAGGAGTAAATGTGGAAATTAGGTTAAACTGAAACAAGGAACGCGGTGTATAATTGTATGAAATGTATGATGGGAGTCAGGTGGCTGAGCGGTGAGGGAGTCGGGCTAGTAATCAGAAGGTCGCCAGTTCGATTCCCCGGCCATGCCAAAAATGACGTTGTGTCCTTGGGCAAGGCACTTCACCCTACTTGCCTCGGGGGGAATGTCCCTGTACTTACTGTAAGTCGCTCTGGATAAGAGCGTCTGATAAATGACTAAATGTAATGTAAATGTAATGATGAAAATTGGTTAACAATTTCGCCAAGCAAATACCAAAAAATAGGTTGCTGCAGTTTGTCTTTCAACTACAGTTGCAAAATCCGCGATGGGACTGAGCTTGAATAGCTTCGGTGACTTTTTGTAGTACAAAATTACTGTCAATCAAAAGGAGATGCAGTCTTTCGACAGACCCTCCAATCATCACGCGGAAGCCCAGCGTCCAGGCCAGCCCACTCCTCCATTCACCCCCAGAGACGCTGAGCGTCCGAGGCGGGACATAATCTCAGCATTCATCCAATGACCGTATAGTTTCGAAGCACTGAAAAAAACTGTTAAAAGCAGCCTCATTGAAGTCCATGGAAGTTTATGGAAGCAAATCGTGACCAAAATTCAAATGCATTTGCAGAAATGCTTTTTCATTTTAAGAATGTGGCTGCATTATTTGACTCATAAATGAAATTAGTAACCAATCATCCTATTTGCATTTTAATTTTCTTCTTCAAGAGTGCTCAATCTTTCACTTAATTAAAATGAAAAAGAAATAGACATTTGAGATTTAATTTTCAAAATATGCCCCAGCAAATAGATACCAAAATTAAATTTGAAATGTAAAATTTGAAAATTCAAATGCATTTCCAGAAATGCATTTTCATTTTAAGAACGTGGCTGCATTATGAAGCAAATCGTGACCACAATTCAAATGCATTTGCAGAAATGCAAAATGAACGAAAAAGCATTCTGAGCGGCGCAGCAGAGTGACGTCAGTAGCCGCTCTTCAGCTCCCTGCTGACCGAGCTACCCATCTTGTTCGGTAGGGGGCGGTGTGCACATCTGCATTGCATTACATTGCAAATGTGCCGGGAAATTGATTGAATTGCCGGGTCTTTAGAGGACGCATCACAGACTGAGCAACTTGATGTCAAACAATGACTAAAACAGTGGCAGAGCTACTATTAATGTGTAAATCTGTGACGGCAGAGTATGCAGCCAAGCTCTCTATGACTTGTTCTACTTGGTCACGGGCATCAGACTCAGATATATTATTAGATTCTACCTGCTCAGCTAATTCTAACAGTGTTTGCACAATTTGAGGCAGCGCCATAATCTGTGATGCGTCCTCTAAAGCAGCGGTCCCCAACCTTTTTTGCGCCATGGACCGCTTTCATGTAAGACATATTTTCACGGACCGGCAGGGACGGACTGGGAGGAAAGATAGGCCCTGGACAGCTGCGCTGCTAATGCATGCACATTCTGGGTTTGATGTGATCCTAGTTAGTGACTTCCACACCTAATGCGAGCGCGTGGAGCGCGCGAGAAAAATAGTTTAGCTGATTTGAGCGAAAAATTGTTTTTGGAGTTTTATGTAAAATAAACAGCCGTTTTTTCAATTGACAAAACCATGTCTAGTGAATGTGATGTATTTTTGTCTCTTAATATTTCAGCCCCATCTTTAAGTTTCTTAGCTTGGTTTTCCATCGTTATATTGTTACTAAGCTAGCTTTCGATGTGTCAGTCCCACTGTTGTGAGTGACTATAAGCTACGACAGTGACACCCGAAGTGCGTTCCTTATATCCAGTTTAGGCCTATTCCATAATTTTGTTTGATTGCTGTCACGGCAGAAAATCCCACTTGATGTTGGAAATGGAAGCAGGGTTTTCAGTGCTTTAGTGGTGATCTCAGGATAGCCTTCATCCAAAACACGGATAGAGTTGTTGTCTCAGACAGGCTTCATTGAGTGGTAACTATCACTTGTCATGTGTCAAGAGGAAGAGACGCGCATGATACCGCTCAATAAAGCCCACAAACTTGCTAAAAAATGAGTAAACACACGTCTTTGCAGAGCTTTTATGCTCAGGGCAAAAGGCCCGCGAAGAAGGAGAGAATCCGGTCATTTTTCAGAATAAAACGTCTTTCAGACTCTGATAATCAATTAAAAGGAAATAATGTTATTAATTCTTTTTTGTGCGGCCCGGTACGAAATGACCCACGGACCGGTACCGGTCCGCGGACCGGTGGGCACCGGTTGGGGAACGCTGCTCTAAAGACCCGGCAATTCAATCAATTTCCCGGCACATTTGCAATGTAATGCAATGCAGATGTGCACACCGCCCCCTACCGAACAAGATGGGTAGCTCGGTCAGCAGGGAGCTGAAGAAGAGCGGCTACTGACGTCACTCTGCTGCGCCGCTCAGAATGCTTTTTCGTTCATTTTGCATTTCTGCAAATGCATTTGAATTGTGGTCACGATTTGCTTCATAATGCAGCCACGTTCTTAAAATGAAAATGCATTTCTGGAAATGCATTTTAATTTTCAAATTTTACATTTCAAATTTAATTTTGGTATCTATTTGCTGGGGCATATTTTGAAAATTAAATCTCAAATGTCTATTTCTTTTTCATTTTAATTAAGTGAAAGATTGAGCACTCTTGAAGAAGAAAATTAAAATGCAAATAGGATGATTGATTACTAATTTCATTTATGAGTCAAATAATGCAGCCACATTCTTAAAATGAAAAAGCATTTCTGCAAATGCATTTGAATTTTGGTCACGATTTGCTTCCATAGAAGCTGAGCTTCAACAGGGAAATGCACTGTGACGCTACGGGAATGTATGAGAAGGAAATCAGTCAGTCGACCTACTAATATATGTAGCTGATTCTGAAAGAACTCGTATTCGATATGAACGTGTTCTAACGCATTTAAAATGTTAACACAATAGTAAATATTTGACCATTAATTGTTTGAAATTTTAGGGGACGCTGAGCTTCCCTTGCAGTCTTAAAGAAATCGCCACTGTTATGTGCTTTTTGATTTCTTACAGGGTGAGTCGTTGTTGCCCATAATACGCTAGCATTATGCTAATGAATGCTGATTGGTTAGTGAAGGACTGACTACGACCAGAGATCCCGCTTGATGGCATCCAAAGGGGAATCAGAATGTCAGAGCATTAGCAACATTTGCAACAACATTAGCAAGCCAAAACTCTTTCTAGCATGTGTATTGACAGGGAGAGCCTAACCTGTCAGCTGTGTTGTCGATGCCTCGGGAGAAAAAAGGAAGTGACCAGAGCTTGCCGTAAAGCAGTATCTCTGGTCATACGATGTGTATGACGTCATTGACATTTTAAAAGGCTTTTTAGAACAGAAAGGCGACTTTAAAAAAAATCTAACACCCAGCAGTGTGTATTTTTTTGCCTCCCCTTTCGAAGTCAGAATTCAAATTACTAGACAAATTATATTATTATATTATTATTATTTCAGCTAAACAGTACATGAAAATCTCCATCTGAATTAAAATGTGACGAAAAATGGGCAGTGTAATCGCTGAAAATGTGTTTATTTTATTGATGAAACGGTTACTTTGTAAATTTGCTCCGACTTTTCGATAACCTAGCGAGTCCAGGGTATTGCACAATAGCCAAGAAAACCCGCATCTCAATTCATTCTCCGTCCTTGCGGTCTTGCAAGACCATCCTCGCATGGACGCTTGCAAGAACGTTCTTCAAAAGATTGTACTTGCATTCTTCGGATTGATAAACAGCCATTATAAAGAGTAGACACCGCATCGACCGCTACTGGCGCTGACGAGCCGTGGGGCCGCCATCTTGGAACGGGCAACCGCTCCACTCAGTGTAATCTATTTGGCTGGGGCAATGAGCTGTCAGCGCATTTAATTAATCATACCGAACTGAATACCGAACTGATTTTCACACGGTTTGCTTTGTTGCAGAGGTCATACATGTAGCTATGCTACAGGACATGGTTATTCTTTCAAAATATTCTCACAAAATACAACCAATAGTAATGTTAAATCTTACTTGTGAAAAGTAATCCCCCGAGCCCTGTTTGTGATTGTCTACCGATTTGAGCAGGAATATGCTGCACAGTGCTGGCATCTTGTTTATTCTGATGCTACGCAACTAGGAGTTTGCCCTATCCAAGATGGCGGCCGCATTTCTCGCACCCAGCAGCAAATGCGGCGTCTACTCTTTATTATGTCTATGGTTCAGGCAGGAGGACTCAGTATAGTATTACTTGATACTTTATTTCACACAGTACAACACATGATTGTAACACTTGATTTGGCATTATGGTTCTGCTTGCATCGGCTCCCTGCCGCACCCAATGGAAACACCGTCTCGACCTCCGAGCAGAGAGCAGCGACGCATTCCCCCTACGATAGGAAACACAGAACCAAGGGTGGAGGCCGGGGAGGCGGAGGCAGCAGATTAAACAGAAAGCAACCTGTGTTGCACTATATATCGCTGCACTAGAGTGCAGCGATATCCTGTTTAAATAGCCCGCTCTGCTAAGAAGGCGGCGGCTAGCGAGGCGCGGCTAGCGAGGCGCACAGTAGCGGCACACCTTCTTCTACAGACACTGTTACGGTTTGTGGCTTCCCCGCATCTGCTGGCACAATCAGGGGGAGTAGTTTACCCATCAGTCTACACTCTTTTTTTCCGAAGTCCACCACAACCCCATACTTGCGGAGGAAGTCAAATCCCAGTAGGATCTCCTGAGACGGCACATCGGCCACCAGAAACAACAGAAAATTAATGCCAGAGACCCAAACTGACATACTGTGTGCCACTTTCCCAGGATCCCCATACCTCCCCCATTCGCAGCAGACACATCACCCTGGTGCCTAGCCAACTCTGATCCCCCCTTAGTTATCGCCAACCAGACCCGTTTTGGAATAACTGACAATGTTGCCCCACTATCAACTAACACGAGCGAGTCCAACCCACCTATTTTTGCCGCAATATACCTGGAACCCGCGTGATCACTTGCAGAGGCCACTGTTGCGCTCCTGTATGCGGGGGCAGGCAATTGGCCTCCTGTACCTGCCCCCTCTAGTTTCCCGCCAAGTACGGGCAATCGCGTCGCTGGTGCCTGTCACATCCACATTCCCAACAACCCCCGCCAGCTGCTCCAAACCCCCGACTGGTTGCTCCACTAAATCCCATGTTACCCCTGGAGTCTCTCCCCTGGCCAACCACGTTAGTAAGGGGGCATGGGGGCTTTAGGGCAGGTTGGAGGTTTGTCACAGTTAGTTTCAGGCTCCTTAACTCCTGTCTTAACTCCTCGACCATCCCCACCAACACTCCTATCTGTTCCTCACTGTCCAACTTAGTCGCCGACACACCCATCACTCTGGCTTCGGGTATAACCGGGGTCTGCTCCAGGTCCCTAAGCAACTCCATTTCTGTAGAAAGATCGATGGCCTCTTCTAAGGTTTTGGGCTTTGCACCCCGTAAACTGACCCGGATATCACCCGTGGCAAAATGCAAAATAAATTGGTCTCTTGCCAACATATCACGGGTGTGTTCATCAGCTAAGGGGTACGCCCTCGAGGCCAGCCTTCTCAACGCATTCCCAAACTCTCTAGTTGTCTCTGCAGGCCGTTGGCGACGGGCAGTAAAACTAGCCCTACTCCAGTCATCGCTCTCGCATGGCTCAAAACATCGTGTCAGTGCAGCTTTTAAAAGTACATAATTATTCTTGGCCTCCCTAGGCAACCCACTGTACATATCTCGGGCCCGACCTGCCAGCAAAAGCGACATGAACTTAAGTTTAACTGGAATTCTAAACCACAAGATTGACCCTGACCCGCTTGTGGCACTGTTTGGGGTTATCCCGGAGGGACTGCAACTACCTGTGGCAAAACGTAAGACCCTGGCCTTTGCTTCACTGTTGGCAGTTCCATCTTGTTGAAGTGGAAAGAAGCTGCCCCACCTGAACACACCCACTGGGTCAAAGATATTTATTTTCTTTCATTAGAGAAAATTAGATATAGTCTCAGAGGATCAGTGAATACATTCTATAAGATCTGGAGCCCTTTTCTTGACAGTGTCAGCACTTCAGACATAATTGAGGACTAGTCCTCTTTAATAGATGGTTTACCTTACTGAGCACTGGCTTTTCTGATTTTGAACACGAGAACGTTTTTTTTTTTTTTTTTTTGTGTGTTTGTTTTGGGTGGGGGGTGGGTGGTGGGATTTCAATTGTATACTGTCTATACATGTCTTGTTTGCAATGAGATGGGAAAAATCAATAAAAAGACCATTGATCCAAAAAAACAGACATAACCATGGATTTTGCCACTAAATGAGTGACTTGGCTTTAATTCTGGACATACTATCCACAACCAAAGTGTGTTACACAATGCTGTAAGATTGCCTATACTCGTGCATTGCTTGGTATTGTAGCGACAATAGGTGCGTTCGACTGCGGCTGCAAGAAACGACAGGCGAGAGCTGCCGCTTGCAGTTGGGGAGGAGTTAAAAACGGCTCCTTAAAGATCCTGTAAAGTGGAATTCAGGGCTTTAAGTATTCCGGCACCATTCCGGCACCATGCCGGAAGTCCAGCGTGCAACAGTGAGGAAAAAAATACAAATAAATTGGGGAACTTGCATGCGGTTTAATATTTTGGAGTCAATTGTTTTCACCTACCAATCATATGAGGAACGCAGCACTAACTAGCGTTACAAGCCTATCAGAAGCAGAGCAGGGCGGGTCCTGGCAACAGTGTGATTGAGATCCATACATTTACATTTAGTCATTTAGCAGACGCTCTTATGCAGAGCGACTTACAGTAAGTACAGGGACATTCCCCCCGAGGCAAGTAGGGTGAAGTGCCTTGCCCAAGGACACAACGTAATTTGACACGGCCAGGAATCGAACTGGCAACCTTCAGATTACTAGCCCGATTCCCTAACCACTCAGCCACCTGACTCTATATGTCACGTTAGCGTTGTCGGTGAAAGCATGGAGCGCAAGTTCATGAAGCCTGGGAATAATGTCCTACCCATAAATAAAGGACTCAAAAATAAATGGCGCTGGGCGTGGATAGAAGGTAGAGACTGCGAGCCTTTTGGCAGTTGGTTCCAGAAACTGAGAGCCTGTTTTGCTTGAGGAAACTACTATATGCCAGTATGAAAGTGCTTGCTCATCATGAGTTAGACCCTGGTCATAGAGCCGCTGCCTCTGCACTCAAATTTACCACAATGTTGCCGGGAGCAATGTCGCAGACACACTGTTGTCTATGATTGACCGTGTTTGCGACTTAAAAATAAGTTTAAGTTTGTGCACGTTTATTGTGGAACATGACTTGTCATTCACCATCTCACAGCCACTGGTCACCCTCTGTAGAAAACTAGCAGAAGACAAAAAAATACGTTAACTAGCCTGTCGGTTTCAAATCAACATGGGAGTTACATGAACACTCATGGCATCGCAATACAGTTCAAAACATTTTTGTCTGAGAAGCTAAAAAAAAGAAGAATGTTCTCACTCAATGTTGACTGCAGTCCCCCCCCCGTCCCCTGTCCCCCAAAAGAAAAGTTCCGGCTCAGGATTTGTTTTCACTTTAACCCCTGGGAATTGAAAATTAGTTTTATCACACTACAGAAGAATGTGTTGTTATCGTGAGAAAATCCGCAGTCTTCTCTTCTTGAGACTGGGGGGGTGTGTCGCCTGAGAGCTGAATCTCCGCCCCCTCAAATGTATTGAATTTAGCAACAACAGCAACACTAGCTAAATCAATTGCCGATATCAGAACAGACCTACAGTACCTGCAGTCTCTGAGTGTTTTATGTATTAATTACTTTGTCTTTGCATCGTACCAGCTGAGTAACAGAATGCAACAGTCTGTGATCTGACGTAGATAGGTCGCTGTGACGTAGATCGGTCGGGTTTTGGCTCCGCCTATACAAAACCTGAGCTGAAAACGGAAGAGAAACTGTTCAACGGTCTAACTCCACATTTCAGTGCAACAACGTTTTTGCGCTTTGCACATGCTTTCAGCAACTCATTCCGCACATATATAATGTACTGAGAAGCAAATCATGGAATTTGCTTTACAGGATCTTTAAACTCGGACATTCCAGCTTCTCGTGGTTTGCTGCGTTGACGTCAGTCATGGCCGATCAAGCGCTGTTTGCTTACTTTATGTTAAACTCTTTCTCCAATCTGCAGATTGATAATACAACCAGAACTCAATTAAACTTAGTCTTTCTGTTAGTGAAGAGGCGGACTAAAACCCTTTCTTTAACAAATATTTAATTAAATTAAACAGTTTGGTCCGGATTTGAGTATTGGTAAAACTGAAGGTGTCAGAATAAATACAAAACACGCGTCAAAGTTGTCGTGTGTGAGTCGTGCAGAGTACGACAGGTAGAGATAGACTACAGCTGGGCTCTGATGGATAATGTGCTGCTGTCCTTTAACAGGAGACTATATCTGCCTATCTTGAAAGAGCCCAGATTGTCATAGAAATTCAGAAAATCAAAAGTGACCTTCATAAGTTCAGTTTTACACCTTTGCTCTGCCCAGACAAAGGACTGAAGGAGTATGTCACATATTGCTTTGCAATTTTGTTGAACAGTACAAGCATGGATGAAGCTCCTCCTGTGTTCCAACACGTGTGTACTTTTCACTTCAATGGAGGATGGTGATCTCGTCAAAACACTGAGCATATTGCATGCTAAACACATAAAAGTCTATACTTTTATGTGTTTGTGAAAGAAGACTCCGAAGATCAGTTCCATGGTGAAATGAACAATCCTTGTTTTTATTGTATTATATGCAGGCCCTATGGGGGAAAAGCCTCTGAGGTGGTGGTTTGACATTTTCAAAAATGTGCTTCAAATAATGTGAGATAAAAATGAAAAACCTAAAGGCTGTGCAACATGTATGCATAGTCAGTGAACACTCTGAAATGAATTTGAGGATTATAGGTCACATGACCAAAAAGCTATTGGCAGGGTTTCCCAGATTCGTTCTTAGAACGCTCCTAAGAAGCTCATAGCGTTAAGAGCTTCTTAACGAATCTGGGAAACCCGGCCATTGAAGTTTGGAGGTTTATTTTGAATAAAGAATACATTTTTAATAACTTGAGATGAAAATGAACAAAATAAAGGCTGTGCAGCATGAATGCATACATCTTCAACAGTTTAACATTATTTTGACACTCCTAGTTCATGTTGTTGACAAGCTATTGACTTTTGTGTAATTTGTTGATGGTCCCTAAACATACGCGTTGTTTAGGCAGCCAAAAGCATTGGCTAAGCGGCCGGTCGTAGCGGTGCTAACACCGGTTAAAATAACACAATACTGGGCGTCAGAATATCTGTTGAATATCGAACTTGAAGGACTGAAATATTTTTGTGTGTATTCCAATATGTAATGATGGTATTCAATGACACAAGTCTGTGTTCTAGAAAGAGTGGTCTGGAGTCGCAGAGGTCCGATAGGTACTATCAGCTTTAATGCAGCAGTTAGAAATCAACAAGTACAGAGCTCTGGGGTTGTCTACGTTTCCCTACCCGCAACAGAGTTTGGGCTGGTTCACAAAGTCCAACTGGCTATCTGTCCCTGCCCCAGCATATAATATACAGTGCAATTAAAACACAAGGATGAAAAAGGGTTGAGCTTGTTCTCTCGTGCAGCAGGGAGTTGTTCTACGCGTCCCACCTGCTCGGGTGCCATCTCCACCCGGTTTCAAGGTTGTTTCTGAAAATGAAGAGATAGAGACACAAAGAACAGTCTGCTTCCCACACCCAGTGTGAGACCCAATGTTTAAGCCTGAGCACACTTCTAAGTTCATAAGACAGAACTTTAATAAGCACAATGCATAACTTTAATAAACACGATATATTCTTTAAACTTCAAACCAATTTTACCACGGTCATTCACCAGCCTAAAATACAATACAATAAAATCATCTCTGTCCATGACTGCACCTTTAGCTTGTTCTGGGTATAACTATGTGCCCCACACAGGTAGCAGAACTGCCAGCAATATAGTTAGGCTACATCGTTATCCCCAAAATAGCATTTTGTGGGTACGAATTAGCATTTCTTGGGAACGAATTAGCATTTCGTGGCCACGAATGAGTATTTTGTGGGAACGAATGAGTATTTCGTGGGAACGAATGAGCATTTCGTGGCCACGAATGAGCATTTCGTGGCCACGAAATAGTATTTGTTTTTGTTTTTTTTCGGATGTCACGTCTGGGTACAAATTGGATGACATAGGCAGTGTCACTAGATCGCAACAAGATATTTGAATGGCAAGAAAACAAAGAAAACTCTGGCATATGTGATGATGTCTTGATGAGACAATTATATAGAAAGGTATAATATTTGAAAATATGTTCGAATAATATAGAAAGGTATAATATTAGAAAATATGTTCGAATAATAAACATTAGATAATTAAATAAATTAAAATCACATAAAATTAGAAACAAATGTACATATTCCATAGGTGTCAAGAGCCAGTGTCATTTGATAACATGAAGTAAGCAAATTAAGGAAGCTAAAATAGCCTAAAGACAGGTGGAAAATATATATATATATCCACATATATTAGTGCTGTCAGTTTAACGCGTTATTAACGGCGTTAACGCAAACCCATTTTAACGGCGTCAATTTTTTTGTCGCGCGATTAACGTTCTTTTTGGCCTAGCAAACGTTGTCGTTTTTTTCACATGCTGTTGCAACAACTACTGACGTTAGAAAAACTACAACACCACACCGGATCTAGCTAGACCGGAAACAAAACAACAGGCACGCCGCACTCACTTGTTTGGGCTTGCGAGCCGGCTAAAGAGTAGTAGGCTAACGTTATGTTTTGAGTGGATGGCGAGCGTGAGACGCCGAAATGGATGCCAATAAGATTCTGAATGGAAAGTTTAGTTTTAAAAAGTTGCCAAATGGTTCCATTGACAAGACCAAAGTGATCTCTGTGTTTTGTCATTGTGAACTGAGCTATCATCGCAGCACGTCCAGTCTGAAATACCACTTGATGGCCAAGCACACAGTTGATGCGAATTCTCCTCCCCCTCGTCAAAGCCAGGCGATTGATGTTGTTTTCAATTTAAAAAAACATTTGCACCAAGCAATCCGATCCACTTTTCCATGTTGATAAGAGCATTAAAATAAGAAAAAAATATTGGACAAAAAGAAATCAAGGGACATTTAGAATAGATAAAAATGTGTGATTAATTGTGATTAATCGCGAGTTAACTATGCCATTAATGCGATTAAATATTTTAATCGCTTAACAGCACTAATATATATATATATGTCCACATATATATATATATATGTGGACAGATGTGTGATGCCTGGGGTGGCCTTAAAACGTTTTCTGAGACTACAGAGAACTAATGTACTCCCTGCAGCATCAGCCTTAAGGATTGTGGCACATTTGCAGATACTCTGAACTCGTTCTAGAGTTGCTTTGATGGGCTTAACTTCTGGGGCTTAACCAAAGTCAACAAAGCATTATGTCCTGATAACATCAGTAATAACAAGCTCCTGGAGACCTGCTACAAACAACTGGCCCTGTCTTCTGTGAACTGTTCAACTGGTCCATGGAGGAACACACAGATCCAGCTCTGTGGAAGACCTCTGCCATCTGCCTTGTTCCAAAGAAGAGCAGACCCAGACTTCCCAATGACTTCCGACCTGTAGCTCTTACATCAGTGGTGATGAAGAGTTTTGAATGTCTGATACTTTTGCAACTACAAGAGACAGTCCAGAACCTGGCAGATCAACTCCAGTTTGCCTACAGTAAAATTTGCAGTGTCAAACTAACACTAAAATAATTCAATTTAACACTTTTCCTGAGTGTATTTGGTCCTAATCGGAATTGGTGTTAAATTGACTCTTTCCCAAGTGTAGAGTTAAATTAACTCTATATCACTTGCTTATTAAAAAAGAAAAAGTTTCTTATGGGCCAATTAGGGTCTTTATTTTGTTCCCGCTGAAGTACATTTAAAATATTAAAAAACAATCCGGCCAATCCGGGGTCCCCTGCACACGTGGGGCCCCTAGGCTGCAGCCTAGGCAAGCCTGTGCATGAATCCGCACCTGGTTGCTTCCACGAACCAAAAAGAGGGGCGTTTTTTACCTTAGCCTGAAAATTAGCTCGCCAAACCGCTTAGCGAGCTACAACGAATACCCCCCGGATCAGCAGCCAAACTCCTCTTTCTTTCTTTGTTGTTGTTGGTTGAGTTATCCACCCAACCATCTAAACATAACACCACTACCAAATACGAACAGGGTCCTGGGTGAACACTTTCGACAACGATAATCATTAATCTTCAACTGTTGGTATTTTACCGTACGCTACAACACTCTTCCCTTCAACTCCTCCGCTCGCTCTGTCTCCCAACTTCCCGCGTTACCCTGTCCTTTGACCTCACATCGGATTGGCTCATCATCATAATCAAAATTAAAGCAACAAAATAAATTCACAAAACATTTATCTTACTCTCTTCATATTTGTAACCGGTACATTTTAACATGTGTTTTTAAACAACAGATATAAAATGGTAAATGCTGCATTCAGTAAAACATTAACCAATATGAATTTCTCATAAAATCAAAAATCATAACTTTTAAACCTTAAAGTCTATTTATTAAACTATCAACTATTTTTTATTCAAACTTTTAAATTTATGTAATATGATAGTTTAAACTAGGGATGCACCGATCCAACTTTTTCAGTCCCGATACCGATACCGATTCCTGGGCTTTGTGTATCTGTCGATATCGATACCGATCCGATACCATTGTTGAATTAATAATAAACTGTATACCTCCCACCTTATACCTTCCTTCCATCATGTGGAAGAGACTACATTTGGCACCAGATTTATCTAACTAAGACATAACAGATGTAATGTACTGAATTCTTATTTATTTGTTATTTAAAAAACAATTTCATTCAAAATGCGAAAATAGAATGTAATCAAATGTATTAAAATAAATAAAATGTAGCAGTAGAAACAAAATAGTGTAATGGTCAAACATAGTAATCAAACAGTAACCAAACATTGTAAACATGTAAAAAAAAAAAAGATTTTAATTCTTATTTATTCGTTGTCGCTGGTGTGTGAACCATGGACGTTTTTAGCTCGAAGCATTGCACCGTGCGGTGTACAGCTCGTGTCCAACCAGTGGACAGATAAACTTAAAAGCAACATGGAGCGAGCTAAAGAGTTGGCTGTGTGGAGATATTTCACGCTTGCAACGCCAACTAGTTTGTAGGCTGTTTGCAATGTCTGCAAAGTAAATGTTTTGAGGGGTGGTGGTAGTACTGCAAAGTACAATAGTACCAATTTAATCAAGCACATCCAAAAGCACAACGCTAGGAGCACGCCGAATTCCTGCAGCTCAACGACTCTATGCTGTAGAATCTACAGTGTAGAACGAGTAGCGTCGCACATATGTGATCGTTCGAATGCGGGTCTCACAGCGTAACGTTGCATATGCGATTTCGAAAATTCCAACTGAATATTTTCCGATAGACAAAAACTAAGCGACAAATGCTGTATGGCTCAATATGTACTAATGAGAAGGCTAACAGGTAACACTAGCATGCTAGTAGCATTGCTTCGAGTATTTTGCTTGCTGTGGGCACCATCGGAAATATTTAGAACTCACGCGTCTAAAGGTTCGGTTAGCTCATGCTGCTGAAAATGTACATAGAATGTGCTTTGAAAAAAAGGACGGATCGGCTAAATTTTCCGATCCCCGATCCAGCTATTTTGTCAATATCGGGACCGATATCCGATCTTAGTATCGGATCGGTGCACCCCTAGTTTAAACAGAAACCTGTATATCCTAAGGTTTACCTCCCGAGCTACATCTGTAAAGTGAGGGATGGGTGATGGCACAGTACTTTCACCACATTCCCCCCAAGTCTCCTCACTTCTTGGTCTGTACCTCATCTGTACCTGTGCATGCGAGGGTGGTGCATACAATGGTTGGCAAAATGTAACATCTCATCCTCTTCCTGTGGCACACGATGAAACATCGGTTGTGGAGGCTCCTGGACCATAGCCAGCAGCCTATCCTCCAATGACACTGCAGCTGCTGAGGCCCTCTTGCGCGCGGCAGATCTGTTGTAGGGCTGCTTGATTATGGAAAATAAATGATAATCATGATTATTTTAATCAACATTGAAATTAAAATTATTTAACACAATTATTTATTAGATTTGGAAAACAATTGCACAGCCCTACCCTGCTGGTTGAAGAACCAGGTTGAAAATTTTGATCTGATTGGGACTGTTGGTCGTTTTCATCCCGCGCATCCTCTCCATGGCTCAGGTCCAATGCCTCCCAATCTTCAACATCAACCTGGTCTAGGCTGCTTCTAGAGCTAAACAATAAATTAAATGCACAATCATTTATAGTCTAGGTAAATGTATGCTGATTCTTGAACTTAGAAAAACATTTCAGTTCTTTAGAACTTGTGCCATATGTAAAATAGTGTGCTGGGTATCAGTGAGCCATCACTGCCTTTCAGTGTTTGCACTGTACCTCCTGGGTTGAAGGTGGAGAACAAGGAAAGAAAGGGCTTGGGAGTATTTCCACTCCTTTTGGGGTCATGCTGCCGATCCACTCCGTGGTTGAACTTTTTTTTGTTGAAAATTGGTCCCTTAGGTCCTTCCAGCGACCTTGGCACTTCACAACTGTTGACATAAATTGCCAGATAATTGAATAACAGACTTTTTTTTTAAGTAACAATAACTCATGTATGTTGTACACCAATTAACAAATGATCTCTTCCTACAGATTCCTTGCCACCGGAGAGTGCTTTAGGAGTCTGGCTTTTGCCTACAGGCTAGGATGCAAAACTGTGGCAGACTCTGTCTATATGACATGTAGGGCAATTGTCATCAAGATGATGGAGACACAAATGCCGAGACCAACAGAGGCAGCATGGAGAGAGATTGCAGAGGGCTTTTGGGGAAGATGGCAATTCCAGAAGACGCCTCCTTGCCTGGATATGGTCAGCACGGTGACGTGCCTTTCATGATGATAGGGGATGCTGCATTTCCTTTAAAACACTACCTTATGAGACCGTACCCTGGCAGCAAGGCCAAAGAATAACTTTAATTACAGGCTATCAAGGGCAAGAATGACTGTGAAGTGCGTTCGGCATTCTTTCTGCCAGATGGAGGCTGTTCCACACGAGGATATGCATGCTGCCAGTGTCATGTGGACATGATAGTCATGGCAGCATGTGTGCTCCACAACCATTTACTCAACCCTAGGGACAGAGAGCTGATAGAGAGTCAAAGGGATGGAGAAAGTAGTCTACAGACTTGTCAGACACATGAGGGGCAATAGAGGACCCAGGGAAGCCCTTCACACTCGGGAGTTGCTCTGTGAATTCTTTAACTCCCCAGAAGGAAGTGTAAATAGTGTACATAATGTGTAAATAATTTTGTTTAATAAGTTTGGATGAAATGCTGAACATTGTACATATATTTTTGGTAAATATATTATATATTTACTTGTGGCTCAATCACATTTCATGTTTAGGAAATACTGTGTTTTTGTTATATTTGTATTTAGGAGATGTTTTTTTGTTACAGTAGTTCGATATATGAATGTTGTCAGGACTTAAAAAATGAGACTTTGCCAGCATGCTGTCTACCAACCAAATGTAAGATAACCATTGTGTGCTAGTCTTTTATTTGTACTACAAATAGAGGTTAAAGTACTGAACTCAGAATTATCTAATTTGAGGAATGGAAATTAATATTTAGTTTGAAAAACTGAGGATATTATAACTTACAGTGGTATGACAAAGTATCTGAACCTTTTGGAATTTCTCACATTTCTGCATAAAATCACCATCAAATGTGATCTGATCTTTGTCAAAATCACACAGATGAAAAAACAGTGTCTGCTTTAACTAAAACCACCCAAACATTTATAGGTTTTCATATTTTAATGAGGATAGCATGCAAACAATGACAGAAGGGGGAGGAATAAGTAACTGAACCCTCTGCCTAAGGAGACTTAAAGAGCAATAGAAACCAATTTTTACCAAACAATTTAAGTCAGGTGTGTGCCCAATCACTGATGAGTGGCTTAAAGCTGCCCTGCCCACTATAAAACACACACCTGGTAAGAATTGTCTTGATGAGAAGCATTGTCTGATGTGCACCATGGTTCGCTCAAAAGAGCTGTCTGAAGACCTGCGATCAAGAATTGTTGATCTGTATAAAGCTAGGAAAGGATACAAAACCATCTCTAAAAGTCTGGATGTTCATCAATCGACAGTCAGAGAAGTTGTCTACAAATGGAGAGAGTTTTGCACTGTTGCTTCTCTCCCAAGGAGTGGCCGTCCACCAAAGATGACGCCAAAAGGTCCGAGCAGAATACTCAGAGAGGTAAAAAAGAACCCTAGAGTGTCTGCTAAAGACTTACAGAAATCACTGGCACAGTCCAATATCTCTGTGCACACATCAACTATATGTAAAACAATGGCCAAGAACGGTGTTCATGGGAGGACTCCACGGAGGAAGCCACTGCTGTCTAAAAAAAACATTGTTGCTCGTTTAATGTTCGCAAAAAGGCACTTGGACACTCCACAGAAGTTTTGGCAAAATATGTTGTGGACTGATGAAACCAAAGTTGAATTGTTTGGGAGGAACACACAACGTCATGTGTGGAGGAAAAATGAAACAGCTCACCAACATCAACACCTCATCCCCACCGTGAAGCATGGTGGAGGGTGCATCATGGTTTGGGGCTGTTTTGCTGCCTCAGGGCCTGGACAACTTGCAATCATTAATGGAAAAAAAAAAAGTTTATCAGGATGTTTTGCAGGAAAACCTGAGGCCGTCTGTCAGACAGTTGAAGCTAAAAAGAGGATGGATGCTGCAACAAGACAATGATCCAAAACACACAAGTAAATCAACTTCAGAATGGTTTCAGAAGAACAAAATACACGTTCTGGAGTGGCCAAGTCAAAGTCCAGACTTGAACCCAGTAGCGGACTGGCCATCTGGAGAATCGGGAGAATTCCCGATGGGCCGAAGCACTTTTGGGCGGGAGGGCCGCCAGCCCATAATTTTTTACTACTAATAAAAATGTTGGCAGAAGATTGAGCGACACGGTTTGCCGGCCCCCCTTTCCCCCAGGCCGGTTGGTCTATTCCAAATGAACGTCTATGCAGCCCACAGCCCCGCCCCCTTTGTCTTGCTTACACAGTGACACTGATCGAAAGCAAGCTAGTAGAGACAACGATGGACAACCAGAAGAAACGTAAGGGTGGGGCCGAAAAGTTAAGAGACAAAAAAGTGAAAAAAACTCAAAACAAATGCAATACATTGTAAAAAACTCACCGAATTATTCGGTAGTAGTAGTACTTCTACCAGTGGCAGTGCCACCGACACTAACGTCGAAGTGCTAGACCGTCAGGAGGAAGATGCCACAAAAAGAGTAGACAGCGAACTGAGCGAAGCCAACGCTAACCCTAGCTGAGGTACCTAGCAGTAGCTGACCAATAGTATTAGCATTTCACTCATAAATTCGGATATAACATGTTGTATTTGTAACACATTTAGACACTTACTAAGTAGTGGAAATAGTATAGATATTGTAAAATCCAATCAAGTCCTTCACCTATCAAATTCATATTTTGTGCGAGAATATATGGCTACGGTAATTTGCCTCTTAAATTGTAATAATAATAAATAAATTGTATAATCTTATTCATCTCCAGGTTGATGACAGGCCCAGTCCAGTGTTAGTGGAAGACAGCATTGAGGTTGATGACAGGCCCAGTTCAGTGGAAGAGAGAGTCAGGGTAGGCCAGGATGCCAAACCAACTTTTGATTATTTTCAGAGACCCAAGTCAGAAGACCTAGACGTTTTCTTTTGTTTCCACCCAATGCAGAAATAAAAAAAACTCAGTCGTACAGAGGGTTTTCTGTGTAAAAAACGGCACTAATCGTAAATGGCTGTCATACAATGAAGAAAGCCATGCACTATACTGTTCCATTTGTATGGCTTTTGCAAAACCTACTGACAGCAATAGTTTTATGAGTGGAATGACTGATTGGAAACATGTTCACCAAAGGTTAGTCCCGCACCAGCAGCAGAGGGCACCGGGGAGTGGGGGCGCCTCTTGGATTTGCGCTCCCGGGGGGGGGGGGGCTGGTTGGGATCAAAGTCCAGGGCCTATTTTTACTCCCAGTCCGTCCCTGCTTTCGGTCGTATGTTAATGCAAGCCTCGCCTCTACGTCTCGTGACAGGTACCATTACTACTAGAAGTGGTCCAAGACATAGGTATGGGGTAGCGCCAAAACTGTTGCCATTAGAAAAAGAAGAAGCGGGGGAGAATTTAGATACCTTCCCTATGATCCAAGTCCCAAATCCAAACCCTGGGGATGACGGCGAGCCAACTATGTATGTTTTTAGACCATGGACAGCCGATGATGTACGGAGAGCCACAGAAGGGATTCCCCATCCAAAAGTTAAAGCACTAGAATTTGTAGCCGGGGTTAACGGCTTAATGGAAAGCTATCGACTTAATGGACTGGAAAATTAGACTCTGTAGCAAGAGCACTTCCCCCGTGTGTACAAGCAGTAGTGGCTCTATGGCAGTTCAAAGTAGTGCAACCATAGTACTATTTCACCCACTCTAAGAGTACCTCATGCTGTGTCAGTGATACTATTACAGAATAAGATTTCCTATCAATCGTCATCTAGACATTTATCTTGTATGACGGTATTATTGTCTCAGCCACATTTGACAATTAAGAGATGTAACACTGGACACTCTCTGTCCCCTGTCAACCAGGCCTGCATGATCTTCTCCCTCCTGCCCGTGGCTCATGTTTGTTGTTCGCGAAGAACAGTCCATCCTTCGGGCAGCAGAGAGGAGATGGCGCAAGTCCAAAGATGGTCTGGACCTTGATAAGTATCACTCCCTCCTTAAATCCTTCTCTGCCCGCATAACTGATGCTAAAACCCACTACTTCCTGAACAAAATTCTCCTCACAAACTTTTCTCTACCTTCTCCACCCTTCTTAACCCACCTCCCTCCACCCTGACAGCAGACGACTTCTCCTCCTTCTTTGAGAAAAAAGTTGCTGACATTAGCAGTCGGTTCCCTGAACCCACCTTTCCTACCCACTCACCCTATATGACTGACCCAACTAAATGTCTAAACTCCTTCTCTCCCCTGTCCGAGGCAGAGATCTCTGACCTCATTCTCTCTCATCGCCCCACCTCCTGTCCCCTTGATCCAGTCCCCTCCCCTCTCTTTCAAACCATCTCTCCCTCCATCATAACCTTTTCTTCTCCATGTCCTTAACTCTTCTCTTACTTCCAGAACTTTCCCCTCTGCCTTCAAACAGGCCAGAGTTAGCCCTCTACTCAAAAAACCCTCCCTTAAACCAGCCGTCCTCCAGAACTACAGACCAGTATCACTACTACCCTTCTTTTCTAAAACAATTGAACACGCTGTATCTAACCAACTGTGAAACTTTCTCTCTCAGAACAACCTGCTTGACCCCAACCAATCGGGCTTCAAGACTGGCCACTCCACAGAAACTGCCCTCCTGTCAGTCACCACTGCCCTCCAGTCTGCCAGAGTGGCTTCGAGGTCATCCGTCATCATTCTGCTGGACCTTTCTGCAGCATTTGATACGGTTAACCATCAAATCCTGCTGGCCAGACTTTCTGAGATGGGCATCACTGGCACTGCACTTCAGTGGATCTCATCCTAACTGTCGGGAAGATCCTACCAGGTCTCCTGGGGAGGCAAAGTGTCAGGCCCACGCCAGCTCTCCACTGGTGTCCCACAGGGCTCCGTCCTTGGACCCCTCCTCTTCTCCCTCTACACCACCTCGTTTGGACCAATCATCACCTCCCATGGTTTCTCCTACCACTGCTATGCTGACGACACGCAGCTGTACCTGTCGTTCCCCCCGACTGATCCGGGGGATCTCAGCTAGGATCGAGGCCTGCCTCACAGACATCTCCGCCTGGATGACCGAGCACCACCTCCAGCTGAAACAGAACTACTCATCATCCCGGCCAAACCGTCTATCTCCCACGATCTCTCAATCATCCTGGGATCTACGACGGTGACCCCTTCATCCTCTTCCAGGAACCTCGGGGTGACCATGGATGATGAGCTCTCCCTCACAGCCCACATTGCTGCGGTCTCCCGGTCGTGTAGATTCACCCTCTACAACATCCGGAAGATCAGGAGATACCTGTTTGAGCATTCCACCCAGCTGCTAGTCCAAGCACTTGTCCTCTCAAAGCTTGGACTACTGCAACTCGCTGCTCGCCGGTCTCCCATGCATGCGCAACCCGCCCTCTCCAGAGGATTCAGAACGCGGCAGCCCGTCTGGTCTTCAATCTACCCAGACGCTCCCATGTTACCCCGCTCCTCATCTCCCTCCACTGGCTTCCCGTCACGGCCCGTATCAGATTCAAGACTCTGGTACTGACCTTCCGAGCGGTGAACGGGACTGCACCCGACTACATCAAGTCTCTCCTGCAGCCTTACACCCCCACCTGCCACCTACGGTCTTCTTCTGACAACCGTCTTGTGGTCCCACCGCTCAAGAGCGCCCGTTCCCAACACAAGCTCTTCTCCTGTCTGGCCCCCCAATGGTGGAATCAACTCCCCACCTCCATCAGGAACACTGACTGTCTCCCCACCTTCAAGAAAAGGCTCAAGACGCACTTGTTCCGGGAGTACAACGGCACTTAGGAATGCTTGGCTGGACCTGATGTTAGTTTCCTCCAGGATCACAATGACTCGTATTGAGAGACTTGTTGCTCTTGTTGGTTAGTTGTGACGGTTTTTAAATTATTGTACTCGCTGTGAAATATTTTACTGTTGATTGTTGTTTTGTCTTCTTTTCTACAGGTACACTCTTGCACTTTTTGAGTTTCATGTTGTTTAATTGTAACTTGTTTAACTGCATGCTCTTATGGTTCTTCCCTTTGGCACTTATTTGTTTTTTTCACAATGTATGCTTCATGTTTTGGCTGCTCGCAATGTTTGGGGCTATCCCGTTGTTATGATCAGTGACCTATGCTCTTTTGTAAAGCTCTCTCTTTGAAGTCGCTTTGGATAAAAGCGTCTGCTAAATGCATAAATGTAATGTAAATGTAATGTAATGCATATTAATTCATGTCAGTGACTTACATGTCAGTGTCTTACATTGACTTTAGCAAAGCTCTCACTCTTTCCCACTGTATTATTGAGTTTGAATGTGTGTTAAGTGTTTTAAGATAGTACCACTATCATCTGTGATCGGTTTTGTTTGTATTACTCCTTTAAAAGCCATTTGGAAACAGATTGTTAGAAAATGCTCACAATGTCAACTTCTTTAGGATAGAATGTTGTTAGAGGGGCAACTGTTTAAATTTCACTGTGAACCTTAGTTGCACCTGCTGTTCCTTAGTTGCACCTGATTGCACTTTGATTGATACATGTATCTGTCCATAAGTGGCCAATCATCAAAGGTCTGTGGCACTAGGTTCCCTGGCCATGTTCAGTGAAGTTTATTTGCTAGTTTCTTTTTCTTTTTTATCTCTTTTTTTTTAATGAAGAATAGAGTTTTGAGTGTGTGGACAGGTGTCTTTTATACAGGTAACAGGTTCAAACAGGTGCAGTTAATACAGGTAATGAATGGAGAACAGGAGGGCTTCTTAAAGAGAAACTAACAGGTCTGTGAGAGCCAGAATTCTTACTGGTTGGTTGGTGATCAAATACTTATGTCATGCAATAAAATGCAAATGAATTACTTAAAAATCATACAATGTGATTTTCTGGATTTTTGTTTTAGATTCCATCACTCATAGTTGAAGAGTACCTATGATAAAAATTACAGGCTTCTACATGCTTTGTAAGTGGGAAAACCTGCAAAATCGGCAGTGTATCAAATACTTGTTCTCCCCACTGTATATTGGATATGTTATTGTTTTTAAAAGTGAAAACGTCCTTCATTAAACGTAAAACAAAATATATATATATACAACAAAATTAATGTTAAATTACCACTACAAACTGTATTTTTAGGATGAAAAATTCATGTAATTTTACATTATTTTCTGTAAAAAATGTTTTTACTCCAGTCCATTTACTTAAA